>JAREIK010003679.1:812902-829513 GCA_029783825.1 Sapria himalayana
TTTTCTCTCTTATTTTTCTTCTCTTTCTTCTCTTCTCTTTCTTCATTTTCTAAACTTCCTACTCTTTCTTTTCTTTTAACCCTTTCTTCTCTTTATTTTCTTTATACTCATTCTACACTTTTATTTTTTTTCTCTTTCTTCTTGCTTCTATGAATATATGAATCTATGAAAATATGATCAATGAAAATATGAATCTATGAATTTATGAATCTATGAATATATCAATCTATGAATATATCAATCTATGAATATATGAATCAATGAATATGAGTCCATGAATATTTGAGTCTATGAATATGAGTTATGAATATATGAGTATATGAATATAAGAGTCTATGAATCTATGTGTCTATAAATATGAGTCTATGAATCTATGAATCTATTATCTATGAATCTTTGAGTCTATAAATCTATGAATCTAAGAATATATGAATCTATGAATCTATGAATATATGAATCTATGATTCTATGAATCTATGATTCTATGAATCTATGATTCTATGAATCTATGAATTTATGAATCTATAAATTTATGAATCTAAGAATATATGAATCAAGGAATCTATGAATATATGAATCTATGAATTTATAAATCTATGAATATATGAATCTATGAATATATGAATATGTGAATCTATGAATATTTAATTATATGAATCAATGAATATATGAATCTATGAATCTTTGATTATGTAAATATCTGAATCTATGAATTGTGTGTGTATGTGTGTGTGTAATATATATATATATATATATATATATATATATATATATATATGAATCTATGAATATATAAATATTTAAATATATGATTATATGAATATTTGAATTATGATAATATGAATATATAATAATATATCTATTTGACTATATGACTATATGACTATATAATTGTATAACTATATTATATATGACTATATGTCTATATTACTATATGACTCTTTGGCTATATGACTATATGACTAATTACCTATGACTATATGACTAATTACCTATGACTATATGACTAATTACCTATGACTATATGACTAATTACCTATGACTATATGACTAATTACCTATGACTATATGACTAATTACCTATGACTATATGACTAATTACCTATGACTATATGACTAATTACCTATGACTATATGACTAATTACCTATGACTATATGACTAATTGCCGATAAGTCTATATGATTATATGAATATGTAACTATATGAATATATGACTATATGACTAATGACTAATTGCATATGTCTATATGATTATATGAATGTGACTATATGAATATATGATTATATGACTATATAACTATATGACTATATGACCATATGACTATATGACTATATGCCTAATTCCCTATATGACTAAAAGAATATATTACATTATCCCTATATGAGTATATGACTATATGATTATAAGACTAAATATATGATTATATGACTATATGATTATAAGACTGAATATATGATTATATGACTATATGCCTATATGCCTATTTTACTATATGCCTATATGACTATATGCCTATATGCCTATTTTATTATATGTGTATATGACTATATGCCTATATGCATATATGACTATATGGTTATATAACTATATGCATATATGACTATATAACTATATGAATGAGTATATGACTATGATTATATGACTATATAACTATATGACTATAAGAATATATGAGTATAAGACCATGACTATATGACTACATGCCTATATGTGTATAAAACTATATTATTATAAGTATATGACTATATGACTATATGTCTAAATGACTCTATGACTATTTGAATATATGACTATATGACCATATATCTATATGACTATCTGAGTATATGACTATGAATATATTAATATATGCCTATATTTCTATGACTAATATGACTATATACCTATATCTCTATTTAACTATATTACTATATGCATATATGACTATATTACTATATGAATATGACTTTATGCCTATGTGACTATATGTTTGAGTATATTATATGACTTTTGACAATATAACTATATGACTATATGACATTTGACTAAATAATTATATAACTATATGACTATGACTAAATGACTAAATAACTATATGACTATATGACTATATGAATATATGATTATATGACTAAATGAATATATGACTATATGACTATATGACTATATGACTATATGACTATTTGACTATATGACTATTTGACTATATCTTTTGATTATATTACTATATGACTATATTACAATATGACTATATTACAATATGACTATCTGACTATTTAACTATATAACTATATAAATATATCACTATATGACTTGCTTACAATCTGACTTTCTGACTATATGACTATCAGACTATCAGACTATCTGACTATATTACAATCTGACTATCTAACTATATTACTATCTGACTATATTACTATCTGACTATATGACTATCTGATTATCGGACTATCTGACTATATGACTATCTGACTATATGAATATATGACTATCTGACTATATGACTATATGACGATATGATTATATAACTATATAACTATCTGACTATATGACTATATTACTATCTGACTATATAAATATATGACTATATGACTATATAAATATTTGACTATATGACTATATAAGTATTTGACTATATGACTATCTAACTATATGACTATATGACTATATGACTATATTACTATCTGACTATATGATTATCTAACTATATGACTATATGACTATCTGACTATATGACTATCTGACTATATGACTATCTCACTAATTGACCATCTGACTATATAAATATATGACTATATGACTATATGTTTGAGTATATGACTATATGACTTTTGACTATGTGACTATATGACTATATGACTTTTGAATATATAACTATATGACTATATGACTATGTGAATATATGATTATATGACTATATGACTATATGACTATATAACTTTTGACTATATGACTATATTACTATATGACTATCTGACTATTTGACTCTCTTCCTATTTGACAATCTGACTATTTACCTATGTGACAATATAAATATATCACTATTTGACTATCGTACGATCCGACTTTTTGACTAGATGACTATTGGACTATCATACTATCTTACTATATTACTATCTAACTATCTGACTTTACGACTATCTGACTATTTGACTATCTGAATATCAGACTATATGACTATCTGACTATATGAATATATGACTATCTAACTATATGACTACCTGACTATATGACTATCTGACTATAAAAATTTTTGACTATATGATTATATGACTATCTGACTATATAAATATCTGACTATATTACTATATGACTATATAACAATTTGACTATCTGACTATATTACTATATTACTATATGACTATATGACTATCTAAATGTATGACTATCTAACTATTTGACTATATGGCTATCTAACTATATGACTATGTGACTACATGATTATTTGATTATATGACTGACTATCTGACTATTTGACTATATGACAATCTCACTATATGACTATATGCATATATGACTATATCACTATATGCATATATGCATATATGACTATACTACTATAAGATTATATGATTATGACTATTTGACTAGATGACTATATGACTATATAACTATATGACTATATGACTATATAACTATATGACTATATGACTATCTAACTATATGACTATATGACTATCTGACTATATGACTAACTATCTGACTATTTGACTATATAACAATCTCACTCGATGAGTATCTGACTATGACTATCTGACTATCCAACTATATGACTATATGACTATCTAACTATATGACTATCTGGCAATCTCACTATATGACTGTCAATATGATTATTTGACTATATTAGTATATGACTATATTACTAATTGCTTATGTGACTATATAACTATATGATTATTTGACTATATGCCCATATATCAAAATGACTATTACTTTCTGACTATATGACTATATGTCTTTATGACTATATGAATAAATTACTATATGACTATATGACTATATGCCTATATGACTATATGCCTATATGACTATATGCCTACATGACTATATGCCTATAATACTATATCCTTATTTGCCTATATGACTATATGATTCTATGACTATATGACTATATGACTATATGACTATATGCATATATGCCTATTTGACAATATGCCTATATGATTATATGACTATATGACTATATGCCTATATGACTATATTACTATATGACTATATGAGTTTTTTACTATATGACTATATGATTTTATGACTATCTGATGCGGAAACACTCGAGTCTACTAATCAAGCCTTAACCCTGACCACATTCCTGGGGCATAATATCCACTATCCGTACTAATGCATGTCAAAACTAATTTCGGTTATAATTTACTGTGATGGGTTAAGGAAGGATAATCCAAATTTGTTGCTGTCATTGGAAGTGAATATTTGTTGTTTATCATTGGTGGATGAATTTCTAAGGCTGAAGAGAAGATCCTATTTGCCATTTTTTTAATTCACTTTTTTTTTATTTTTTTATAATATTTTATTCTGAGTCTAATCTCTATATAAGGAGAAATTGTCATTTGTAATGGGGGTTGTTTTTTGAATTAATGAAAGTTCCTCTTTGTGAGTTGAATTCTCTTGATTCTTTATTCAATATCTTTGGTGGTGAATCAAATAGTTCTTTATCCTTGGTAGGTGGAATTTCCTTTAAACCTAAGTAGTGAACTGTATTTATCCCGATTTACAACTTTCCCCAAAAACAGTGCATCGTCTAATTCCATCCAGAATCGCGCACTCCAAACAACTTATTTGGGGATACTGTAAACACAAAAGTTTTAGATCTACGAGTCTTCGATTTGTGACTTTTTGAATCGGGTAAATCCGACTTGTATTAAGGTAGTTACGTTCATTTACTTTGAAATCGTGCAAACCTAGAATTTTAAATTTTCTGCTCAGAATCACTCGCCCACTTCACGCATCATTATCTATCTATATAACTATAAGATTATTTGACTATCTGACTATATAACTATTTGAATATATGACTATCTGAATATATGACTATCTGACTATCTAACTATCTAACTATATGACAATCTGACTATATGACTAAATGACTATCTGACTATCTAACTATCTGACTATCTGGCTATCTGACTATATGACAATTTGAATATATGACTATCTGAATACTTGATTATATGACTATATGAATATATGACTATATGACTTTATGATTTTATAACTATATGACTATATGACTATCAGACTATATTACTATTTGACTATATTAGTATATGACTATATGACTATCTGACTTTCAAACTATCTGACTATATAACTATATGACTTTATGACTATCTAACTTTATGTTTATTTGACTATATGACTATTATAATCAAACTATCTGACTATATGATTATCTAACTATATGATTATCTGACTATATGAATATATTTGGTGAGTTATTTGGTGGATCGATTGGTGTGGTTACTATTCACGATACCTTAAATGTTTCAGATGGACCAATTACAAGATTAAGAGCTAAGAAGATCAAGGAACAAATGGCTAGGCTAGTGCAATCCGCTTGGGCCGAATTTGGACACCATATTAACAAAATTTCTACTTTCAAGATGAATTTTAATAAGGAGGAAGTAGCCCTAATCAATTTGCTGCAAGGAACCGAATAGTTGGTCTAATTTGGAACATTTAGATGGACAATTTAATAGGACCAAACTAGTAATTTTTTTTACTCAATGCTGGCTCTTTTTCATGAAACTAATCCCAAATTTATAATTTTGTTGAGCTAGCCTAACTTGTTCTTGTTTTGGGTTGTTTCTCAGCCTAATTAATTAGGGGTTTTTAAGGGCCATATAAATAGGCCACTATGATATTTAAAGAAAAACTTGATGAAAGATATTCAGAAATTTTCATATTGAGAGAGATGAGTTTTCTCCTCTTTTTCTTGAATGAACTTCCGGAACTTATCAAAGAAAAATTTTTTTGTGGCATTCACCCATCAAATCTGATTTCTAGAAATGACTTTTCATTGGATTCATGGTGTAAGATTTTAGGGGGTCCTTTGGATATGTTTCAATGTGTTTAGATTTTTTTTACCCCATGCTATTTGTTCATTTTTGATCATTGAGTCAAGGTATTCATCAATTACTTGGTTCATTTTATTTCTTTCTTGTGGTTTGAAGACCATTTCAGAGTGTGGGTTCAAAGGGGGTTTTCCTTCGTGGATTCTTGTCATTTGGTATCATAGCCTAGGTTGCAAATCATGTCTTCAATCTTTTTTAATGATTTTTCTCCTTCATTTCAATAATGTTCATCGCATTTTTGGTGCTGTTCATTTTTCTAGATTTTTGTGTAGACCAAATATCTATATTTTGGGCCACCCCCCTCGGTTTTACTGCTCATCATCGCTTTGGCAATGTTCAACGTTATTTTTGGCACTGTTCTTTTCAGCATTTAGTGCAAACCCTAGATCTTCATTTTTTTGGTCTTTTTTTTGGGTCTTCATCTTAGATAAATTGTTCTTCATTTTTTGTTTTACCACTTGGGGCTATCTCGATTTTGATTCCTTTAGCTCCAGAAGGAAAAAAAAAGATAAGAAAAAAAAGGAGGAAAAAAAAAAGAAATAGAAAAAGAAAACAAATGAAAAGAAGTTTAAAGGTTAAATTAATTTCTAGTTATTTGTTGATTTATTCTCTCTCCTAGTGCTCTTTCCTTGTTTTGTGTCTGCTGGGAACTATAACACTTGTTTTGCTTATTCTTGTTTCTTGAATTTTATTTGATGGTTGGACTAAACATTCATTTGTGGAATTTATTTGAGTTCTGCTAGATCTTAAAGAACTTGAGAGTGAAAACAAGAGTGGTAAAAGGCTAGAATGTGGGAGATTAGTTTCGGGAAAATACCAAAAAAGATTGAAACGTGAGTGGAATGTCATCATTCGAGTGTTGATGCGGAAGCACTCGAGACTACTAATCAAGCATTAATCTCTGACCACATTCCTTCCGCAAAATATCCACTATCCGTACTTATGCATGTTAAAACTAATTTCGGTTACAATTTAATCCGATGGGTTAAGGAAAATTAATCCCAATTTGTTGCTGTCTTTGGAAGTCAATATTTGCTGGTTATCTTTGGTGGACAAATTTCTAAGGCTGAAGAGAAGATCCTATTTTCCATTTTTTTTAATTCACTTTTTTTTTTATTTTTTTATAATTTTTTATTCTAAGTCTAATCTCTATATAAGGAGACATTGTCGTTTGTAATGGGGGTTGTTGTTTTTTGAATGAATGAAAGTTCCTCTTTGTGAGTTTAATTCTCTTGATTCTTTATTCAATATCTTTAGTGGTGAATCAAATAGTTCTTTATCCTTGGTAGGTGGAATTTCTTTTAAACATAGGTAGTGAACTGTATTTATCCCGAATTACAACATTCCCCAAAAACAGTGCAGCATCTAATTCCATCCAGAATTGCGCACTTCACAGAACTTATTTGGGGATACTGTAAACACAAAAGTTGTAGATTTACGAGTCTTCGATCTGTGGTTTTTTGAATCGAGTCAATCCGACTTGTATTGAGGTAGTTATGCTCATTTACTTCGAAATCACGCAAACCTAGAATTTTAAATTTTCTGCTCGGAATCACTCGCCCACGCATGCATCAAGTGTAAAAACGTAATGGAGTGTGTGTGAGATTTTATTACTAATATTGTTCTTTAAGGTATTCAAAATATGTCTAACTAAGTTGAAAACCAATGAATAGAGATAGATGGTGCATTCACAATGCGAGCCATGTAACAACAGTTTGAGCGGCTAAACATCATACTTAATGAAATTAATTATTGAATAGATACACAAGATGCTACCATAGTCAATTTACAAAGGATTCAGCTGCAAAGAGGTCCTGATGTTAGGAGGCAACAAAGGCATTTTCATGAACCATTGGCTGAATCTGATTAAGAAGATGAACCGTCCTTAAGGATGATTATGCTATTGGAGTTGTTATGGGCAAAGGTGTATGAGTTAGGCATGAAATTAGGCTTAGAAGAAATTTGTTGGGCAGAGAGAGAGTAGATGGGAACCTTGGAAGGATCAAAATGAAAATAACACATTTCCAAGGTATAAATGATCGAAAGGCATATTTAGTGTGTGAGAAGAAGATTGAGTTGATCTTTGATTGCAATAACTATTCAGAAGAAAAGAATGTAAAGCTATCAGTTATTGAGTTCCAAGAATATGCACTTGTTTAGTGGGACCAAATAGTGACCAACAAGAGGAGGAATCACGACAGGCCTCTTGATATTTGGAATGATTTAAAGGATCTAATGAGAAGAAGATTCAGACCTGACCATTATCATAGATATCTTTTCCAAAGGCTCCAAAGTATGATGCATGGTTCAAAGAGTGGAAATTTATCACAAGGAGATGGAGATTACTATGATTAGAGCTAATGTTGAGGAGGATTGAAAGGCTAGAATTGCAATATTTTTGAATGGTTTGAATCAAAACATTGCATTTTCTTATAGAGTTACACATTATATGGAGTTGGAGGACATGGTACATATGGCCATGAAGGTAGAAAGGCAGTTGAAAAAAAATGGGCCAATAGAAGTTCTTCAACATCTATTCCTGCATGGAAATTGAAGTGGGACAGCAATGAAACACATGACAAGACTATTTTCAAGCCCAAAACTGAGACCTCCAAGAGTAAGTAAGATGACTCTACCAAGCATAAAGGTAAATTTGAAACCAAAGTCAATCGTAATCGTGACATTAAATATTTCAAGTGTTTCAGTTCAGGTCATATTGCTTCATAATGCCCAAACAAAAGAGTAATGATTAAGAAAGGCAATGAGGAAGTGGACACCATATGTGAGAATTAAAGTGATAATATGCCACCTTTGGAAGATGTTAGTTGTGATGATGGGAAAGCATAAGCTGAGGAAGGTGAACTTCTTGTTACTAGGCGTGCTCTTAAGACACAAGTTAAGGTGGATGAAACAGACCAGGAAAGGGAAAAGATATTTCATACTAGATGAAATGTTAATAACAATGTATGTAGTATGATCATTGATGGGGGAAGTTGTACCAATGTTGCTAGTAACAACCTTGTTGAGAAGTTGGGCTTGCCTTTGTTGAAACAACCGAGGCCTTAATTATTGTGATGACTGAGTTATTATGTGGAGATCAAGGTAAATAAACAAGTCTTATCGTCTTTCAATATTGGGAGCTATAATGACAAAGTGCTTTGTCATGTTGCTCATATGCATGCTCGCCATATCTTTTTCGGGAGAATGTGGCAATATGATAGAAAGGTGATGCATGATAGGTTTAGAAATAGGTACAACTTTGTAAAAGATGGTAAATCAGTTATACTTGTTCCTTTATCTCCAAGGCAAGTTTATGAGGATCAAATGAAATTGTTGAGTGAGGTTGTGAAAAAAAAGAAAGAGAGGGTGAAACTTCATGATAAAAGGAGAGTGAAAAGTAAAAGAGTGAAAAAGATTCAGTTGAGAGGGAGGGAAAACAAAAGTGAGTTTCTATGCAAAAGAAGTGAGGTTAGGAAGGCTTTTATGGCAATTAGCCGATGATTTTGATGGTATACAAGAAATCCTACCCTACTAATGATAAAATTAACTTATCGCTTCCTAGTTTGGTTGTTTCTTTGTTTCAGGAGTTTGAGGATGTTTTCCAATAGGAAGTTCCTAGTATACTGCCACCCATTAGAAGTATTGAATATCAAATTGACTTCATACCTGGGGCTGTTATCCTAAATCAACCAACTTATAGAAATAATTTCAAGGAAATGAATGAGCTTCAAATACAAGTTGAAGAGTTGTTGAGAACGGGATATGTGAGGGAAAGCTCGAGTTCATGTGGAATACTAGTACTTTTTGTGCCTAAAAAGGATGCGACATGGCGTATGTGCATTGATTGCAGGGCCATCAACAACATCATGGTAAAGTATCGTCATCTTATACATATGTTAGATGATATGCTTGATGAGTTGCATGAGTCTTTTATTTTCAGCATAATAGATCTTAAGAGTGGATATCATCAGATAAGAATGAAAGAAAGTGATGAATGAAAAAATGTATTTAAGACTAAATATGTATTGTATGAATGGTTAGTTATGCTATTTGGTCATACTAATGCTCCTAGCACTTTCATGAGATTGATGAACCATGTTTTGAGTGAATTCATTGGAAAATTTATTGTTTATTTTGATGACATCCTAGTGTATAGCAGAGTAAAGACGAGCATGTTGAACATTTTTATTGTGTGCTTTCTATTTTGAGAAATGAAAAGTTATATGCTAATTTTAAGAAATGTTCTTTTTGCAAGGAGAATATTGGTTTCCTTGGTTTTTTATTAGTGGTAAAGGTATTGAAGTGGATGAAGAGAAAGTTAAGGTGATCAAGGAGTGACCAACGCCTAAGAGCATCAGTGAGGTGAGAACTTTAATGGTTTGGGTAGTTTTTATCGGTGGTTTGTTAAAGTCTCTAGAATAATTGCCTCACCTCTCATAGAAATTGTTAAAAGAAATTTAGTTTTCATTGGGACAATGATCAAGAAAATATATTTGTTGTTATTAAAGAAAGGTTATGTTCTATCCCTGTGTTAGCATTACCTGACCTAAACAAAACTTTTGAGATTGAAAGTGATGCCTCAGGAAAATGGATTGGAGCTATTTTGATGCTGGATAAGTGGCCAATTGGTATTTTTCAGTGAGTTGGGAGGAGCAGCTTTGAATCACCCAACTTATGACAAGAAGCTCTATGTACTTGTTATAGCTTTAGAGACTTGGCAACATTATCTATGGTCTAAGGAGTTTTTAGTCCATCCTAATCATAAATCATTGAAACATCTCGAAGGCCAAAGTAAGTTGAACAAGTGGCATGCTAGTTGGATGGAGTAAATTGAGACTTTTCCTTATGTTATTCAGTACGAGCAAAGTAAGGAAAATGTGGTTGCTGATACTTTATCCCGAATGTATGTGCTTCTAACTTCTTTGGGTGCCAAAATGCTTGGATTTGAGTATTAGAATGATATGTATGCCAATGATGTTGATTTTGCTGATGTGTATATGGTTACTTGTTTAGGGAAAATGAGTTGTGTGTGCCAAATTATTCAATGTGTGAATTATTGGTACGTGAGACACATTGTGGGGGGCTGATGGGATACATTGGTGTTAGGAAAATATTGGAGATCTTGCATGAGTATTTCTTTTGGCCTAAGATAAAAAAAGATGTCATTTGCATTTGTGTTAGATGTATTACATGTAGAAAGGCCAAATCAAAGGTTATGCCACATGGCTTTTATACATCCTTGTCTGTTCCAAGTGAGTAATGGGTAGACATATCAATAGACTTTATTTTGGGGCTGCCTAGGATAAATAAGGCTAGAGATTCTATTTTTGTGGTTGTGGATAGATTTAGTATGATGGCAGATTTCATTCTATGCCATAAAACAAATGATGCCACGCACATTGCTGATTTATTTTTTCACGAAATAATGCGACTTAATGGTGTGCCACTAAACTTATAGAAGTTGTGTTAGAAGTATTGTGTCAGATAGGGATGTTAAGTTCATTATTTAATTTTCAAAAGTTTTGTGGGGTAAGTTGGCCACTAAACTTCTATTTTTCACAACTTGTCATCCACAAACAGATGGACAGAGTGAGATAGTTAATAGGAATTTATCTCAAGCTTTGTGTACTGTGATTAATAAGAATCTAAAAACATGGGAATATTGTTTTTCATTCATAGAGTTTGCATACAATAGGACCATGCATACTACAACTTCTTATTCTTCGTTTGAAGTTGTTTATAGTTTTAATCAAGCAAATCATTTGAATTTTATGCATTTACCTGTAAAAGATATAGAGCTTAGATGGGAAAAGGAAGGCTGAATTGGTGAAGTATATTCATGAGAAAATTAAGGTTCATAGTTAGAAAAAGAATGAACAGTATAATTCCCAAGCAAACAACTGAAGGAGGCGTGTCACCTTGGAGCTTGGAGATTGGGGTTGGGTACATATGTGGAAAGAGAGAATTATAGTACAAAGAAGATCCAAGTTAAATCATAGAACAGATGGACTATTTCTAATCCTTGAAATGATTAACGACAATGCAAACAAAGTGGATCTTCCTGGTGAGTATAATGTGTCTGCTACTTATAATGTTGCTGATCTTTCTTTATTTGATATAGGTGAAGATTCGAGGTCGAATACTTTTGAATAGAGAGGGAATGACGAGTCCTTTGGTGGATCGATTGGTGAGGTTACTATTCATGATACTATTAATGTTCCAAAAAGACCAATTACAAGCTTAAGAGCTAAGAATATCAAGGAAGAATGGTTGGGCTGGTGCAATCGGCTTGGACTGAATTAGGACATCATGTTAACAAGACTTCTACTTTCAAGATGGGCTTTAATAAGAAGGGAATAGCCCTAATCAATTTTCTTCAAGCAACCGAAGAGTTTGTCTAACATGGAACATGGAGTTGGAAAATTTAATTGGGCTGAACCATTTATTTGTTTTACCCAATTGGGGCAATTTTTCATGAAACTAAGCCCAAATTTGTATTTTTGTTGGGCTGACCTATCTTTGGCTTATTTTCACTGATTTCTTAGCCTAGTTAATTATGGATCTTCCAAGTGTCATATAAATAGGATATTATGATATTGAAATAACAATTTGGATGAATAATTATCTAAAATTTTCAAATTGAGAGAGTTGAGTTTTCTGTTCTTGTTCTTTAATGAACATTTGGAGTTATCAAAGAAACATTCCTTTTTAGCGTTGAACAATCAAATCTGAGTTCTTGAAACGAGTTTTCATTGGGATCCTAAAGTAAGATTTCAGCGGGTCCTTTTGACAAGTTTTCAATAGGTTTAACTTTTTAAAATTTTTGGTTCTTTTTGTTGCTTGTTGATTAGTGGGTCAAGATTTTTATCGATTACTTGTTTCCTTTTCTTTCTTTCTTAGGGTTTGAAGAGGATTTCAGAGTGTGGGTTCAGAGAGGTTTTTTACTTCGTGGGTTCATATCAAATATCGTTATATAGTCATATAGGCATATAGTCTTATAGTCATGTAGTTATATTGTCTATAGTGATATAGTCATTTTGACATATAGGCATATAGTCAAATAGTCATATAGTCATATAGTCATATAGTCATATAGTCATATAGTCATATAGTCATATAGTCATATAGTCATATAGTCATATAGTCACATAGTCATATGTCATATAGACAATTAGTAATATAGTCATATAGTCATATAGTTATAGAGGCATACAGTCAAATATGAATATAGTCATATAGTCATATAGACATATAGTCATATAGCCATGTAGTTATAAAATCATATAGTCATATAGTCATTTTAATATAATGGCATATAGTCAAATATTCATATAGTCATATAGTCATATAGTCATAGATGCAATTAGTCATATAGTCATAAAGTTATATAGTCATATAGTCATATAGTCATATATTTATAGTTATATAGTCATATAATCATAAAGTCACATAGGCATATAGTCATATTTATAGTTATATAGTCATATAATCATAAAGTCACATAGGCATATAGTCATATTTATAGTTATATAGTCATATAATCATAAAGTCATATAGGCATATAGTCATATAGGCATATAGTCATATAGGGATATAGTAATAAATTCATATATTCATAATACATATATTCAAATATTTGTATATTCATAGATTCACACACACACACACACACATATTCATAGATTCAGATATTTAGATATTCAAAGATTCATAGATTAATAGATTCATCTATTCATATATTCATAGATTCATAGATTCATATATTCATATATTCATAGATTCATATATTCATATATTCATAGATTCAAAGATTAATATATTCATAAATTCATATATTCATAGATTCATATATTCATAGATTCATATATTCATAGATTAATATATTCATAGATTCATATATTCATACATTCATAGATTCAAAGATTAATATATTCATAAATTCATATATTCATAGATTCATATATTCATTAATTCGTACTTTCATAGATTCATAGATTCAAAGATTCATAGATTCATAGATTCATAGATTCATAGATACAAAAATACATAGATTCATATTTCATAGATTCGTAGATTCATAGATTCGTAGATTTATAGATTCATTGACTCGGAGATTCATAGATTCTGAGATAAAAGATTCATAGACTCAGATTTAGAGATTCATAAATTCATAGTTTCATAGATTCATTCTATATATTCATAGACTCGTAGATTAATTGACTCATATATTCATAAACTCAGATTCATTGACACATATATTCACAAGCTCATATTAATATATTCATATATTCTTATATTCATAGATTCTTATGTTCAAAGATTCAAATATTCATAGATTCAAATATTCATAGATTCATATATTCATAGATTATTAGTTTCATATATTCATAGATTTATATATTCATAAAAGAAAGAAGAAAGAGAAGTAAGAGAATGAAAAGAAGAAATAGAAGAAAGAAGAAGAATAACGATAAAAAAGAAGAAAAAGTAGAAAGAAAAGAAATATAAGAAAGTTTAGAAAATGAAGAAAGAGGAGAAGAAATAGAAGAAAGATATGAAATAGAAAAAAAGAAAACAAACAGAAGAAAGAGAAGAAAGACTAAAGAGAATATAGAGAAGAAATAGAAGAAAGAGAATAAAGAGAAGAAAAAATAAATAGATGAAATAAAAGAAAGTGAAGAGAGAAGAAAGATAAAAAAGAGAAAAAAGAGAGGGAAAAAGAAACGAAAGTGACGAAAGAAAAGAAAGATATGAAAGAGTCGAAAGTGATGAAAGAGAAGAAATAGAAGAAATAGACAAAAGAGAAGAACGAAAAGAAAGAATATAGAGAAAATAGGGATGAAAAATAAAAAGAGAAGAAAGAGAATAAAGAGAATAAAGAGAAGAAAGATAAGAAATAAAAGAACGAGAAGAAAGAGAAAAATAGAAGAAAGAAAGAGAAGAAAGATAAAAAAAGAAAAAAGAGAGAAAAAAGATACGAAAGAGAATAAAGAGAAGAAAGAGACGAAAGAGACGAAAGAGGAGAAAGAGGAGAAAGAGGAGAAAGAGGAAAGAAGAGAAAGAGGAGAGAGAAGAAAGAAGAGAAAGAAGAAAGTGAAGAAAGAGATTAAAGATATGAAAGAAGAAAGAGAAGAAAGAGAAGAACGAGAAGAAAGAGAAGAAATAGAAGAAAAAGAAGAAAGAGAAAAAATAGAAGAAAGAGAAGAATGAGAAGAAAGAGAAGAAAGAGAAGAAATAGAAGAAATAGAAGAAATAGAAGAAAGAGAAGAAATAGAAGAAATAGAAGAAATAGAAGAACTAGAAGAAATAGAAGAAAGAGAAGAAACAGAAGAAAGATAAAAAACAGAAGAAAGAGAAGAAAGAGAAAAAAGAGAATAAATAAAAGATAAGAAATAGAAGAGAGAGAAAGAGAAGAATTATAAGTAAAAAGAAATAGAAGAAAGATTATAAAGAGTACCGAGAATAAAGAGAATGGGGGAAAAGAGAAGAAATACTAGAAAGAGAAGAAAGTGATAGAAAGAAAAGAAAGAGTAGAAAGAGACGGAAAGAGAAAATGAGATAAAATTGAAGAAAGAGAAGAAAGAGAAGAAAGTTAAGAAATAGATGAAAGTGAAGAAAGAGAAGAAAGAGAAGAAAGTTAAGAAAGAGAAAATATAGAAGAAAAAAATGAAAGAGAAGAAAGATAAGAAAGTAAAGAAAGAGAAAATATAGAAGAAAGAAAAGAAAGAGAAGAAAGAGGAGAGAGAAGAAGTAGAAGAAATAGAAGAAATAGAAGAAATAGAATACATGAAGAAAGAGAAGTAATAAAAGAATTAAAAGAAAGAGAAGAAGTAGAAGAAATGAAGAAAGAGAAGAAAGTAATGAAAGAGAAGAAAGAGAAAAAAGAGATGAACGAAAAGAAAGAAGAGAAAGGTAAGAAATAGAAGAAAAAAAAGAATGGGAAGAAATAAAAGAAAGAGAAGAAAATGAATAAAGTGAAGAAAAAAAATAAGAAAGAATAATTAGATGAAAGTGAAGAAAGAATAAAAAGTAGAAAGAGAAGAAAGAGAATAAAAAAAATATAAAGATTAAATAAGAAAGATAAGAAATAGAAGAAACATAACAAAGAGAAGAAAGAAAAGAAAGAGAAGAAATTGAAGAACGGAAAGAAAGAAAAAAATTTAGTTGAAGAAAGAGAAGAATGAGAAGAGAAGAAAGACAAGAAATAGAAGAAAGAGAATAACAATAAGAAAGAGAATAAAAAGAAGAAATAGAAGAAAGAGTACAAAGAGAAGAAAGTAAAATAAGAGAAGAAAGAATAACGATAAGAACAAGAAGAAAGAGAAGAAATAGAAGAGAGAAGAAAGAAAAGAAAGTAAAAGAAAAGAAGAAAGAGGAAAAATATGAAAAAAAATTAAGAGATTAAAAAGAATAATGAGAAGAAAGAGAATAAATAGAAGAAAGTGAAGTGAGAGAAAAGAGAAGAATAAAAAAAGTAAAAAAGAGAAGAAATAGGAGAATGATCAAAAAGTGAATAAATAGAATATAGAAAAATATA
>JAREIK010003681.1:0-129826 GCA_029783825.1 Sapria himalayana
ACTTTATTGATTAAAATAAATTATTAAATTATTATTATCGCACTCATTATTATTTGGAATAAATTATTCTATAAAATAAACTAATAAATAATTAAATGAATATTTAAATTATAATAATAGAAATAAAAATTAGATTATTAATTATTAGTAGTATATAGCGGTTTAAAGGTTTATGTATTTAGGCATTACCAGGTTAAAGTTTGCTGATTTAACTATGTATGCATTTAGTTGTTATAGGTTTTATTTAAAAATTAAATAAACAAAAAATTTATTTTTATTATTTTTGATATTTATATATGCTATAACCTTTGAAAATATAATAATTTTTAAATATTTTTCAAAAGTGAATTCAATATTTAGTTATAATAATCATTATATTTATATTTCATATAAATTCAATATAAATAATTTTATTGATAATTATTCTAATAATGATCAAAAAATAAATTAATAATCTTTTATTAATAAGATATATATCAATTAAAATAAAATTACAAAACCTAAAATGATTTAGAAGGAAAGCAAAATATATTATTATATAATAAATTTTTGTTTTGAAATTTTTTCTTCTTTTTATAAGTTTATCTATATTTTTTGATGAAAAATAATTTATATAAATTATATTTGTCTAACTCATTATTTATATTGTTATTAATATTTAATAAAAATAAACAAATAAATTATTAAAATGAATATATTAAATTATAATGAAAAAAATAATATTGATATTTATTATTTATTATTTAGGGTATACTATTTTAAAAGTATTATCTTTTTAGGGATTTAGAGATTTAGGAGTTATTGATTTAAGTGTTTAGGCATTTAGTGGTTTATAGGATTTATTTAAACGATGAAATAACATAAACATTATTTTTGATATTTTCTCATATTTTCATAGGTTATAACCTTTGAAAATATAATAATTTTAATTTTTTTAAAAATGTGAATACAATATTTTGTAATAAGAATCATTAAAATTATATATCATATAAACTAAATATAAACAATTTTATCGATAGATATGATATCAATTATCAAAAAATAAATTAATGGCTAGTATTAATATGATAGATATAAATTAAAATATAATTGTAAAACTTAAAATTATTAAAAATCCAAATAAAATTTATTACTAAATAATAATTTTAATTTTTTAGTTTTTGCTTCTTTTTATAAGCTTATTTTTTTTGATTAAAAATAAATTTTTAAATTATATTTGTATCACACATAATTTATTTGTAATTAATATTTTAATAAATTATTTAAATTATAATTAAGGTTTACGAGTTTAAAGGTTTAAGTATTTAGGGGCTTTTGTGTTTAGTAGTTTAGACATTTGAATGTTTAGGCATTTAGTGGTTTATAAGTTTTATTTAGATTATGATATAACAAAAAATTTATTTTTATTATTTTTTAAATTTTTGAAGGTTATAACCTTTGAAAATATATTAATTTTTAATTTTTTTTAAATGTAAATATAATATTTAGTTATAATAATCTTAATAAATATAAGTCATTTAAATTCAATATAAATAATTACATTGCTAGATATTATAATAATGATGAAAAAAAATTTAATAAACTATTATTAATATGATATTATTTAAAAAGTATTTGTAAAATCTAAATTTATTCAAATCAAATTAAAATATATTACTAAAGTAATAATTTTTTTTATGTTTTGCTTTTTTTATAAGTTTATATTTTTGTCATTAAAAATAAATTATTTAAATTATATTTGTCTTACTCATAATTTATTTTTTAATTTATAATTCTTTAATAATAAACTAATAAATAATTAAAATGAATATTTAAAATTATAATGAATACAAATAAAATTGAGATTTACTATTTATTATTCAGGATATACTAGTTTAATTGTTTGAGTATTTAGGAGTTTTGTTGTTTAGGAGTTTAGTGATTTAATTGTTTAAACATTTAGTGATTTATAGTTTTTATTTAAAGAAAGAAAAAAAAAATTTAATTTTTCGATTTTTTTTTAATTTTTGAAGGTTATAACCAATGAAAATATAATAATTTTTAATTTTTTTTTAAATATGAATATAATATTTAGTTATAATAAGCTTAATAATTATATATAATGTAAACTCAATATAAATAATTTTATTGATAAATATTATAATAATGATCAATAAATAAATTAATAAACGAGTATTTATAAGAATGATATAAATTAAAATATAATTGTAAAATCTAAAATGATTCAAAATCAAAATAAGCTATATTACTAATTAATAATTATTTATTTTTAAATATTTGCCTTTTTTTATAAGCATTTTTTTAATGAAATATAAATTATTTAAACTAAATATGTCGCACTAATAATTTATTTTGTAATTAATATTTCTATAAAAATAAACTAATAAATAATTAAAGTGAATATTTAAAATTATAATGAATACTAATAAAAATTAGATTTATGATTTATTATTTGGACTATACTAATTTAATGTTTTATGTATTTATGGGCTTCGGGGTTTAGGAGTTTTGTCATTTTAGAATTTAGTCAATTAGTGGTTTATAGGTTTTATATAAAAAATAAAATAACAAAAAATTTATTTTTGTTATTTTTTCTCATTTTTGAATGTTATAACCTTTGAAGAATATAATAATTTATAATTTTTTTTGAAAAGCAAATATACTATGAAGTTATAATAATCATAATAATTATATACCATATAAATTCAATATAAACTATTTTATTGATATATATTATAATAATGATCATATAAAAGTAATAAACAATTATTTATAAGATAAATATTGTTTAAAATATATTTTCAAAACCTAAAATGATTCAAAATCAAAGTGAAATATTTTACGAAATATTAATTTTAAATTTTAAATTTTTGTATCCCTTTATAAGCCTATATATTTTTTGATGAAAAATAAAATTTTTAAATTATATTTGTCTCACTAATAATTTATTTTTATTTTATATTTCTATAAAAATAATCTAATAAATAATTAAAATGTATATTTAAAATTATAATGAATACTAATAAAAATGAGATTTATTATTTATTATTTATTATTTATTATTTAGGGTATAACTATTTAATTGTTTAAGTTTTTTTGTGGTTTTGGGGTTAAAGAGTTTATTGATTTATATGTTTACACATTTAGGTGTTTATAGGTTTTATTTAATCAAAGAAATAACAAAAAATTTATTTTTATGAATTTTCGTAATTTTCAAATGTTATGACCTTTAAAAATATAATAATCTTTTAATAGTTATGAAATATGAATACAATACTTAGTTATAATAATCTTAAAAATTATATTTGTTGTAAATTCAATATAAAAAATTTATTAATATATATTATTATAATGATCAAAAAATAAAATAATTAACTATTATTAATAAGATAGATATTAATTAAAATATATTTGCAGAAACCAAAATAATTCAAAATCAAAGTATATTATATTACTAAATAAAATTTTAAAATTTTGAAATTTTGTTTATTTTTATAAGCTTTTTTTTTCATAAAAAATAATTTATTTAAATTATATATGTCTCACACATTATTTAATTTGTAATTAATATTTCTATAAAAATAAACTAAAAAATAATTAAAATGAATATTTAAAATTATAATGAATACAAATAAAAATGAAATTTATGATTTATTATATGACGTATACCGGTTTAATGGTTTGATTATTTAGGAGTTTTTTCGCTTAGGAGTTTATCAATTTTTGTTTTTAGGCATTTAGTGGTTTATAGGTTTTATTTATATAATAAAAATAAAAATTTTTTATTTAGATTTTTTCTGATTTTCAAAGGTTATAACCATTAAAAATAAATTAATATTTAAAATTCTTTGAAATGTGAATATAATATTTAGTTATTATAATATTAATAATTATATATGATATAAATTCAATATAAATAATTTTATTAATAGATATTATAATTATGATCAAAAATTAAAATAATAAACTATTAACAATAAGATAGATATTAATTAAAAAATAATTACAAAACCCAAATTTATTGAAAATTAAAGTAAAATATATTACTGGATAATAATTTTTAATTTTTAAATTTTTACTTCTTTTATAAACGTATATATATATTTTTATTAAAAATAAATTATTTTAATTATATGTGTCGCACTCATAATTTATTTTGTAATAAATATTTCTATAAAAATAAACTAATAAATAATTAAAATGAATATTTAAAATTATAATTAATTGAAATATAAATTCAATTTATTAAGTAGTATATAGTTGTTTAATGGTTTATGTATTTAGGCATTATGGGGTTTAGGAGTTTACTGATATAACTATGTGTGCATTTAATGGTTTATAGGTTTTATTTAAAAAATAAAACAACATAAAATTTATTTTTATTATTTTTTCATATTTCCAAAGGTTATAACCTTGAAAATATAATAATTTTTAAATTTTTTTCAAAAGTGAATTCAATATTTTAGTTATAATAATTATTATATTTAAATATCATATAAATTCAATATAAATAATTTTATTGATAAATATTCTAATAATGATCAAAAAATAAATTAATAAACAATTATTAATAAGATAGATATCAATTAAAATATAATTACAAAATCTAAAATGATTTAAAAGGAGAGCAAAATATATTACTATATAATAAATTTTATTTTTAAAATTTTTTATTCTTTTTATAAATTTATCTATATTTTTAGATGAAAAATAAATTATATAAATTATATTTGTCAAACTCATAATTTATTCTGTAATTAATATTTATATAAAAATAAACAAATAAATAATTAAAATGAATATTTAAAATTAAAATGAAAAAAATAATATTGAGATTTATTATTTATTATTTAGGGTTGCCAGTTTAAAAGGATTATTATTTATTATTTAGGGTTTTAGAGATTTAGAAGTTTTTGAATTTAGTGGTTTATAGGTTTAATTTAAACAATGAAATACCAATTAAATTATTTTTGATATTTTTTCAAAATTTTCAAAGATTATAACCTTTGAAAATACAATAATTTTAAAATTTATTTAAAAATGTGAATACAATATTAGTAATAATAATTATTATAACAATATATAATATAAACTAGATATAAACAATTTTATTGAAAGATATTATATCAAATATCAAAAAATAAATTAATAAACTATTTTAATATGATAGATATAAATTAAAATTTAATTACAAAAACTAAAATGATTAAAAATCAAAGTAAATTTATTACTAAATAATACTTTTTGTTTTTTATTTTTTGCCTCATTTTATAAGATTATATATTTTTTGAAAAAAAAATAAATTATTTAAATTATATTTTCTTCACTCATAATTAATTTTGTAATTAATATTTCAATAAATTATTTAAATTATATTTAAGGTTTACTAGTTTATAGGTTTATGTATTTAGGGTCTTCGGGGTTAAGAGTTTAGAGATTTATGTGTTTAGGTATTTAATGGTTTATAAGTTATTTTTAAACAATGATATGACAAAAAATAAATTTTTTGTTATTTTTTCTAATTTTTTAAGGTTATAACCTTTGAAAATATAACAATTTTTAAATTTTTTTTAAATGTGAATTCTATATTTAGTTTTGATAATATTAATAATTATATATCATATAAATTCAATAATAACAATTATATTGATATATATTATATTAATGATCAAGAAATAAATTAATAAACAATTATAAATAAGATAGATATTATTTAAAATATATTTGCAAAGCCTAAATTTATTCAAAATCATAGTAAAATAAAGTACTAAATAATAATGTTTTTGATGTATTCCTTCTTTTTATAAGTTTATATTTTGTGTTCTTAAAAGTATATTATTTAAATTATATTTGTCTTACTCATAATTTTATTTTGTAATAAATATTTCTATAAAAATAAACTAATAAATAATTAAATGAATATTTAAAATTATAATAAATAGATATAAAAATTAGATTTATTAATTATTATGTACTATATAGTGGTTTAATGGTTTATGTATTTAGGTATTATGGGGTTTAGGAGTATACTGATTTAACTGTGTATGCATTTAGTGGTTTATAGGTTTTATTTATAAAATAAAATAACAAAATATTATTTTTAATATTTTTTAATATTTTCAAAGGTTATAACCTTTGAAAATATAATAATTTTTAAATTTTTTTTTAAAATCGAATTCAATATTTAGTTATAATAATCATTATATTTATATATCATATAAATTCAATATAAACAATTTTAGTGATTACTAGTTCTAATAATGATCAAAAAAAATTAATAATCTATTATTAATAAGATAGATATCAATTAAAATATAATTACAAAACAATAAATGATTCATAAGCAAACCAAAATATATTACTATATAATAATTTTTTGTTTTGTAAATTTTTTTTATTTTAAAAAGTTTATCTATATTTTTTTGATTAAAAATAATTTACATAAATTATATTTCTCTAACTCATAGTTTATTTTTTAATTAATATTTATATAAAAATAAACAAATAAATAATTAAAAAGAATATTAAAAATTATAATGAAAAAATATGAGATTTATTATTTATTATTTAGGGTATACCGGTCTAATTTAAATTATATCTGTCTCACTAATAATTTATTTTGTAATTAATATTTCTATAAAAATAAACTGATAAATAATTAAAATAAAAATTTAAAATTATACTGAATAAAAATTAAAATGAGATTTATGATTTATTATTAATGTATACCAATTTAATAGTTTAAGTATTTAGAGGTTTTGTCGTTTAGGAGTTTAGAAATTTATGTTTTTAGGCTTTTAGTGGTTTATAGGTTTTATTTATACAATAAAATAACAAAAATAAATTTGTAATTTTTTCTCATTTTCATAGGTTATAACCTTTGAAAATATAATAATATTTAAAATTTTTTGAAATGTGAATATAATATTTAGTTTTTTTAATATTAATAATTATATATCATATAAATTCAATATAAATAATTCTATTGATAGATATTATAATAATGATCAAAAATTAAATTAATAAACTATTAATAATAAGATAGATATTAATTAAAAAATATTTACAAACCCCAAATTTATTCAAGATTAAAGTAAGAAATATTACTAGATAATAATTTTTAATTTTTAAAATTTTACTTCTTTTATAAGCATATATATATTTTTTATTAAAAATATATTATTTAAATTTTATTTATAGCACTCACAATTTATTTTGTAATAAAAATTTATATATAAATAAACTAATTAATAATTAAAATGAATATTTAAAATTATAATAAATTAATATAAAAATTAGATTTCTTAATTATTAAGTAGTCTATTGCGGTTTAATGGTTTATGTATTTAGGCATTACGGGCATTAGAAGTTTACTGATTTAACCTTGTATGCATTTAGTGGTTTATAGGTATTATTAAAAATTAAAATAACAAAATATTTATTTTTATATTTTTTTATATTTTCAAAGGTTATAACCTTTGAAAATATAATAATTTTTAAATTTTTTTAAATGTGAATTCAATATTTATTTATAATAATCATTATATTTATATTTCAAATAAATTCAATATAAACAATATTATTGATAAATATTCTAATAATGATCACAAAATAAATTAATAATCTATTATTAATAAGATAGATATCAATTAAAATATAATTACAAAACCTATAATGATTCAGAAGCAAAGCAAACTATATTACTATATAATAATTTTTTTTATTTTAATAAGTTTATCTATATTTTTTTTGATGAAGAATAATTTATATAAATTATATTTGTCTACCTCATAATTTATTTTTTAATTAATATTTATATAAAATTAAACAAATAAATAATTAAAATGAATATTTAAAATTATAATTAAAAAAATGAGATTTATTCTTTATTATTTAGGGTATACCGGTTTAATTTAAATTATATCTATCTTACTAATAATTTATTTTGTAATTAATATTTCAATAAAAATAAACTGATAAATAATTAAAATAAAAATATAAAATTATATTGAATAAAAATTAAAATGAGATTTATGAATTATTATTAATGTATACCAGTTTAATATTTTAAGTATTTAGATGTTTTGTCATTTAAGACTTTAGCGATTTATGTTTTTAGGCATTTAGTGATTTATTGGTTTTGTTTAAACAATGAAATAACAGAAAACTTATTTTTGATATTTTTTCACATTTTCAAAGGTTATAACCTTTGACAATATAATAATTTTAAAATTTTTTAAAAATGTGAATACACTATTTAGTAATAATAATCATTATAATTATATATAATATAAACTAAGTATAAACAATTTTATTGATAGATATGATATCAATTATCAAAAAATAAATTAATATGTTATTATTAATATGATGGTATAAATTAAAATATAATAGCAAAACCTAAATTTATTCAAAATCCAAGTAAAATTTATTACTAAATAAAAATATTTGTTTTTTAGATTTTGCTTCTTTTTATAAGCTTATATTTTTTTTTGATGAAAAATAAAATATTTAAATTATATTTGTATCACTCATAATTTATTTTGTAATTAATATTTTAATAAATTACTTTAAATTATATTTAAGGTTTACGAGTTTAAAGGTTTAAGTATTTAGGGGCTTTTGTGTTTAGGAGTTTAGAGGCTTAAGTGTTTAGGCATTTAGTGGTTTATAAGTTTTATTTAAACAATGATATAGCAAAAAATTTATTTTTATTATTTTTTCTAATTTTTGAAGATTATATCCTTTGAAAATATAATAATTTTTTAATTTTTTTCAAATATAAATATAATATTTATTTATAATAATCTTCATAATTATAATTCATTTAAATTCAATATAAATAATTATATTGCTAGATATTATAATTATGATCAAAAAATAAATTAATTAACTATTATTAATAAAATAGTTATTATTTAAAAAGTATTTGCAAATTCTAAATTTATTCAAATCAAAGTAAAATATATTACTAAATAATAATTTTTTTAATGTTTTGCTTTTTTTATAAGTTTATATTTTTGTTATTAAAAATAAATTATTCAAATTATATTTGTCTCACTCATAATTTATTTTTTAATTTATAATTCTATAATTATAAACTACTAAATAAATAAAATGAATATTTTAAATTATAATGAATACAAATAAAATTGAGATTTATTATTTATTATTCAGGATATACCGGTTTAATGGTTTAAGTATTTAACTGTTTTGTGGTTTAGGAATTTAGTGATTTATAGTTTTTATTTAAAGAATGAAAAAACAAAAAATTTAATTTTTTGATCTTTTATTAATTTATGAAGTTTGTAACCTTTGAAAATATAATAATTTTAATTTTATATAATGTAAACTCAATATAAATAATTTTATTGATAGATTTTATAATAATCATCAATAAATAAATTAATAAATTTGTATTTATAAGAATGATATAAATTAAAATATAATTATATAATCTAAAATCATTCAAAATCAATATAAGATATATTATTAAATAATAATTTTTTATTTTTAAAATTGTGCCTATTTTTATAAGCTTTTTTTTGATGAAAAATAAATTATTTAAATTATATATGTCGCACTAATAATTTATTTTGTAATTAATATTTCTATAAAAATAAACTAATAATTAATTAAAATGAATATTTAAAATTATAATGAATACTAATAAAACTGAGATTTATGATTTATTATTTAGACTATACTAATTTAATGTTTTAAGTATTTATGGGCTTCGGGGTTTATGAGTTTAGTCATTTTAGTATTTAGTCATTTATTGGTTTATAGATTTTATATAAAAAATAAAATAACAAAAAATTTATTTTTGTTATTTTTTCTCATTTTTGAAGGTTATAACCTTTGAAATTTAATAATTTTTTAATTTTTTTTTGAAAAGTGAATACAATATGAAGTTTTAATAATCATAATAATTATATATAATATAAATTCAATATAAACTATTTAATTGATATTTATTATAAAATTGATCATAAAAAATTAATAACCTATTATTAATAAGATAAATATTGTTTAAAAAATATTTGCAAAACCTAAAATGACTCAAAATCAAAGTGATATTTTACAAAATATTAATATTAAATTTTTAAATTTTTGTATCCATTTATAAGCCTATATATTTTTTGATTAAAAATAAATTATTTAAATTATATTTGTCTCACTAATAATTTATTTTTTAATTTATATTTTAATAACATTAAACTAATAAATAATTAAAATGTATATTTAAAATTATAATGAATACTAAAAAAGAAGAGATTTATGATTTATTATTTAGGGTATAACAATTTAATTATTTACGTTTTTAGTGGTTTTGGGGTTAAGGAGTTTATTGATTTATATGTTTACACATTTTCCTATTTATAGGTTTTATTTAATCAATGAAATAACAAAAAAATTATTTTTATGAATTTTCGTGATTTTCAATGGTTATAATCTTTAAAAATATAATAATTTTTAAATAGTTCTAAAATATGAATACTATACTTAGTTATAATAATCTTAATAATTATATTTGTTGTAGATTCAATATAAAAAAATGTATTAATATATATAATAATAATGATCAAAAAATAAATTAATAAACTATTATTAATAAGATAGATATTAATTAAAATATATTTGCAGAACATAAAATAATTCAAAATCAAAGTAAATTATATTACTAAATAAAATTTTAAATTTTTGAAATTTTATTTATTTTTATAAGCTTTTTTTTTCATAAAAAATAATTTATTTAAATTATATCTGTCTCACTCATTATTTATTTTATAATTAATATTTCTATAAAAATAAACTAAAAAATAATTAAAATGAATATTAAATATTATAATGAATACAAATAAAAATGAGATTTATTATTTTTTATTTAAGTTATATAGGTTTAATGGTTTAAGTATTTAGGGGGTTTTTGGGTTTAGGAGTCTAGAGATTTAATTGTTTAGACCTTTAGTAATTTATAGTTTTTTTTAAAGAATGAAAAAACAAAAAATTTAATTTTTCGATATTTTTTAATTTTTGAATGTTGTAACCTTTGAAAATATAATAATTTTAAATTTTTTCAAATGTAAAAATAATATTTAGTTATAATAACTTAATAATTATAAAAGATTTTAATTGAATATAAGTAATTATATTGTTCGATATTATAAAAATGATCAAATAATAAATTAATAAACTATTATTAATAAGATTGATTTCAATTAAAATACAATTGCAAAACCTATATATAATGATTCAAAATCAAAGTAAAATATATTACTAATTAATTATTTTTTATTTTTAAATTTTACTTCTTTATATAAGCATATTTTTTTTGATTAAAAATAAATTATTAAAATTATATTTGTCTCACTCATTATTTATTTTGTGATTGATATTTCTAAAAAAATAAACTAATAAATAATTAAAATGAATATTTAAAATTATAATGAATACAAATTAAAATGAGATTTATGATTTATTATATATGGTATGCCGGTATATGGTTTGATTATTTAGTGGTTTATAGGTTTTATTTATATAATAAAAATCTAAAATTCTATTTTTGATTTTTTCTAATTTTCAAGGTTATAACCTTAGAAAATAAAATAATTTTTAAATTTTTTTGAAATGTGAATACCATGTATAATTATATTAATCTTACTAATTATATATCATATAAATTCAATATAAATAATTCTAATGATAGATATTATAATAATGATCAAAATTTTAATTAATAAACTATTATTAATAATATTAATATTAATTAAAATATATTTAAATAACACAAAATGATTCAAAATTAAATCAAAATATCTTAATAAATAATAATATTTAATTTTTAAAATTTTATTTCTTTTTATAAGCTTATATTTTTTTATTAAAATAAATTATTTAAATAATATTTGTCTCACTCGAAATTTATTTTGTAATTAATTTTTCTAAAAAATTAAACTATAAATAATTAAAATTAATATTTAAAATTATAATAAATATAAATATAAATGAGATTTATTTTTTATTAAGTAGTATATAGCTGTTAAAAGGTTTTGTATTTAGGGGTTTCGTGATATATGAGCTTACTGATTTAAGTAAGTAAGCATTTAATAATCTATAAATTTTATTTAAAAAATTAAATAACAAAAAATTTATTTTTTTTTTATTTTTTCACATTTTCAAAGGTTATAACCTTTTAAAATGTAATAATTTTAAATTTTTTTTCAAAAGTGAATACAATATTTAGTTATAATAATCATTATATTTATATATCATATAAATTCAATATAAACATTTTTATTGATAAATATTCTAATAATGATGAAAAAATAAATTAACAATCTATTATTAATAAGATAGATATCAATTAAAAGAGATTTACAAAACCTAAAATGATCCAGAAGCAAAGCAAAATATCTTACTATATAATAATTTTTTGTTTTGAATTTTTGTTTTCTTTTAAAATGTTTATCTATATTATTTTGATGAAAAATAATTTATATAAATTATATTTGTGTAACTCATAATTTATTTTGTAATTAATATTTATATAAAAATAAATAAATAAATAATTATATTTGAATATTTAAAATTAAAATTAAAAAAAATGAGATTTATTCATTATTATTTAGGATATACCAGTTTAATTTAAATTAGATCCGTCTCACTAATAATTTATTTTTTAATTAATATTTCTATAAAAATAAACTGATAAATAAATAAAATAAAAATTTAAATTATACTGAATAATTAAAATAATTTATTTTGTTACTCTCTCAACTCTAGAATAATTGCTAAAGCTCTAACCAAAATAATATGAGCTTTTACTTTATCTCTATTATGTCTCATCATATTTGATGTTGAATCTCTGGGCTATCAAAGGAATTTGACTCTTGTACGCTAACAAACTAAAACAAAGTTGTACCCCTATGTGTTGAAATAGCTAGTTGTTTAGGATGCTATTTATATTGATTATATAATTTCTTCTAAAATATCTCTCATGCACACACTCAATGCAATTTTTTTAAAACATAGTTCACCTCTAAAAAAATAATGAACTTGTAGCATTTTAGAACAAACTAGCCCCAGGGCTTTTTGAGCAAGGCAAGAAGTATGGGCTCTCTTTCAATCAAGAATCAAAAAATTTATTTTATTGGCATGTCTAAGCCCCTTTTTTATATCCTCATGGATATGAAAAGTATCATTTCTTTCTTTTTATATTAAATGAGTTATGTATACAAGCTCACAATACCCAAAAAGATCTAAATGAATCATATTCAAATGTATAAAAGGTTTTAATCATTGCTCAAAATATTAGTCTTGCATATTGACACATGAGTTCACAAATCAACGGAAAAAGCCATAGTGATATTTCGAATCCCAAGAATTTTAGCTATATAAAGTTATAAAGAGTAGTACTCGATCTTTAGCTATATCTAGGGTCATGACTTTTGCTCTTGAGGAATGTCCAAAGTTACAATCATTCCTAGTGCACTGACTTTGCAATATAAAGATAAAATTCACAAGCTATGGTCATACCCAATACTGTGACCAAGTATTATAGTGATTTAATATATATTCATGATCATTCTTAGTGCCATAACAATATGTTCAACAGAGATACATGAGTTATGGCATATTCTCATCGATATGATTTTGTGTTCTAGAGACAAAATATTCAATCATGACTATTGCTAATGCTACAATACTCTAAAGCAAGAAAGAGACAGAATCCATAACTCACCCCTTGAGTCATGACTTTGTGTTACATATACAAAAAGATAAATCTGCGAAATTCCTAAATGTTGTGAATTTCAATTTAAATTTAACACTTAGTCATTTGAGTATAAAAGTGCAAAACATGAAATTTATGATTTAGGGCTTATGGGTTAGGGTTATAGTTTTTGGTTTAAGCTTTAGGATTTAAAGTTTAGGGTTTATGGTTTTTTATTGTTTTTTTTTGGAAAATACACACTTTATTTATCATTTAGGCACACAACTTACAAGAGACTAAAAAGCTTACTAATTTATGCCAGCCCACCAAATCCTATGCACCTTAATGATTCTATGCATAAAATACATAAAAAAACATAATGCATAATAATTCAAAGCCTATGAATACAACTAAAATCACCTGCCATTCCCAGACTTCAGAGTTGGCATTGAGTCATTATGCGCACTGCATCCTTTCCATTCGAATTTGTCCAATCCTTTTGGAGGAACCTGAATGATGCACCATATTAAAACTATGCAAATATAAGATTTTGCATGTGTGTGACATACAGTATCAAGCATTTTCCTATGTCATTTCTATGCAAGGAATACATGTAAAACTGAATACCCATAAATCCACAAGTCCATATCTACGGTATTTTGTCAATTCATTCTCACCTCTGAATTCTACATTCTTTTGCTCCAATGATCCTCAAAAGAGTATCTCTTGGGTTAGAATGCTTCCTCCCTGAGCTCCAAGAAATGGCTGTTTGTTGCACCGACAAAATATCAAAAAATATGCCTGCATTGGTGTGCATGTGTGATGAGGTCCATCTCATAGTCTAATTATCTACGCGTACAACCAAGCTAGAATACAAATAAAATTACACAATGCTATAAAGATGGGTCTTCTGCTCCCGAGAGTGTAGCATCGCCTAATGTGTATTTAGAAAATGCATTAGTCAGCCCCACTTAGAGATACTCATGGGTCCAGTTGTCCTCATTGCTTGCTACATTGAGAACAGACAAGATTGTGTGTGTGAGTACGTCATGATCCGTTTCTACAAGTACTTAGTACATACAAAGTCCAAGATACAAATAAGACTACAAAGATAAACTACAAGTTTGAATCTTTTGCTCCCGTGTGGCTGGTCTGGACTCCATTTCTTACTGGCCCTGCTTGGTTATGCTTCGGATTTTGCCGGCTCTCCAATTAATCATGGATTACCTGCTACTGCTATTGGGCGATGGTTGGGTGGCCCTCTATGCTGCCTGATAGGGCTAGTAGGACCCAATCCTAGCTACTTCTCGGTTTACTTCCGACCACTTTGCTCGGTCTCGTCAGTTTTCTGAATTTTATCATCCCGGCTTGATAGTAGGGCCCTGTACAAGCTGGTGGTCCAAACTTCTAGCTGCTTCCAGGACTTTCTGCCCCCTCTAAATGCTACACCAAAATGAACAAGAATATGTGCACTTGTGTACTATGGTCCGTCACTATGTGTGTGTGGTGCAACAATATCAGGGTTTAAAAGTTTGGTAATTTAAGTATTTAGGTATTTTGTGGTTTTATTTAAATAATTAAATAACAAAAAAATTATTTTTATTATTTTTTCTAATTTTCAAGATTATAACCATTTAAAATATGATAATTTTTAATTTTTTTCAAATGTTAATATGATATTTAATTATAATAATCATACAAATTAAATATCATGTAAATTCAATATAAATAATTTTATTGATCAATATTATAATACTTATCATAAAATAGATTAATAAACTATTATTAATAAGATAGATATTAATTAAAATATATTTGCAAAACATAAAATAATTCAAAATAAAAGTAAAATATATTACTAAATTAAAATTTTTTATTTTTAAATTTTTGATTCTTTTTATAAGCTTATAAATTTTTTTGATGAAGATAAGTTTTTTAAAATATATTTGTCTCATTCATAATTTTATTTTGCAATTAATATTTCTATAAAAATAAACTAATAAATAATTAAAATGAATATTATAATTATAATGAATACAAATAAAAATTAGATTTATGATTATTTATTTAGGGTATACCGGTTTAATGGTTTAAGTATTTTGGAGTTTAGGAGTTTAGTGATTTAAGTGTTTAGGCATTTAGTAGTTTATATGTTTTATTTAAATATTGAAATAACAAAAAAATTATTTTTCAAATTTTTTATGAATTTTGAAGGTTATAACCTTTATAAATATACTAATTTTTAAATTTTTTTCAAATGTGAATACAATATTTAGTAATAATAAACATAATAATTATATATCATGTAAATTAAAAATAAACAATTTTATTGATAGATATTAATATACTAAATATAAATATAAAAATAATAAAGATCAAAAAATCAGTTAATAAACTATTATTTATTGATAGATATTTTTATATTATTTATAAATACTTAAACCTTTAAAGATGGTTTAAATGTTTAGGTATTTAAGGGTTTTGAAGTTTAGGAGTTTAATGATTTAAGCATTTAGGCATTTAGTAGTTTATAGGTTTTATATAAACAATAAAATAATAAAAAATTTATTTTTGTGATTTTATCTCATTTTCAAAGATGATAACCTATAAAAATATTATAATTTTTAAATTATTTACATATGTAAATATTATATTTAGTTTTAATAATATTTATAATTATATATCATATAAATTCAATATAAACAATTTTATTGATAAATATTCTAATAATGATCAAAAAATAAATTAAAAATCTTTTATTAATAAGATAGATATTAATTAAAATATAATTACAAAACCTATAATGATTCAGAAGCAAAGCAAGTTATAATACTATATAACAATTTTTTGTTTTGAAATTTTTTTTCTTTCAAAAAGTTTATCAATAATTTTTTGATGAAAAATAATTTATAAATATTATATTTTTCTAACTCAATTTATTGTGTAATTAATATTTATATATAAATAAACAAATAAATAATTAAAATGAATATTTAAATTATAATGAAAAAATGTGATTTATTATTTATTAATTAGGGATACCGGTTTAATTTAAATTAGATATTTCTCACTAATAATTTATTTTGTAATTAATATTTCTATAAAAATAAACTGATAAATATTTAAAATAAAAAATTAAAATTATACTGAATAAAATTTAAAATGAGATTTATGATTTATTATTACTGTATACCAGTTTATTGGATTAAGTATTTAGAGGTTTTTTCATTTAGAATTTTAGTGATTTATGTTTTTAGGCTTTTAGTGGTTTATACGTTTTATTTAAAAAAATAAAATATCAAAAAAAGTTTCTATAATTTTTTTTCATTTTCATAGGTTATAACCTTTGAAAATGTAATAATATTTAAATTTTTTGAAATGTGAATACAATACTTGGTTATAATAATATTAATAATTATATATCATATAAATTCAATAAACAATTTTATTAATATATATTATAATAATGATAAAAATTAAATTTATAAACTATTGATATTAAGATAGATATTAATTAAAAAATAATTACAAAACCCAAATTGATTCAAAAGAATAGTAAAATATATTTCTGGATAATAATTTTTAATTTTTAAATTTTTACTTCTTTTATAAGCATATATATTTTTTAAATTATATCTTTCGCACTCATAATTTATTTTGTAATAAATATTTTAATAAAAATAAACTAAAAAATAATTAAAATGAATATTTAAAAATATAATAAAAATAATTAAAAATAGATTTATTAATTATTATGTAGTATATAGCGGTTTAATGGTTTATGTATTTTGGCATTATGGGGTTTAGGAGTTTACTGATTTAACTGTGTATGCAATTAGTGGTTTATAGGTGTCATTTAAATAAAATATCAAATAATTTATTTTTTAAATTTTTTGATATTTTCAAATGTTATAACCTTTGAAAATATAATAATTTTTAAATTTTTTTTAAAAGTGAATACTATATTTAGTTATTATAATCATTATATTTATATAGCATATAAATTCAATATAAATATTTTTATTGATTAATATTCTAATAATAATCAAAAAATAAATTAATATTCTATTATTAATAAGATAGATATCAATTTAAATATAATTACAAAACCTAAAAAGATTCAGAAATAAAGCAGAATATATTACTATATAATAATTTTTTGTTTTGAATTTTTTTTTATTTTAAAAAGTTTATCTATATTTTTTTGATGAAAAATAATTATATAAATTATATTTGTCTAACTCAATCTATTTTGTAATTATTAATTATATAAAAATAAATGAATAAATAATTAAAATGAATATTTTAAATAATAATGAAAAAAATAATACCGAGATTTATTATTTATTATTTATGGTATACCGATATAAAATGATTATCTATTTAGGGTTTTCGAGATTTAGGAGTTATTGATTTAAGTATTTAGGCATTTAGTGGTTTATAGGATTTATTTAAATAATGAAATAACAAAAATATTATTTTGGTTATTTTTTCACATTTTCAAAGGTTATAACATTTGAAAATATAATAATTTTAAAATTTTTTTAAAATGTGAATAAAATATTTAGTAATAATAATCATTATAATTATATATAATATAAACTAATTATAAATAATTTTATTGATATATATGATATCAATTATCAAAAAATAAATTAATAAACTATTATTAATATGATAGATATAAATTAAAATATAATTACAAAACTAAAATGATTAAAAATCAATGTAAAATTTATTACTAAATAATAATTATTTGTTTTTAAAATTTTACTTCTTTTTATAAGATTATATTTTTTTTATTAAAATAAATTATTTAAATTATATTTGTCTTCCTCATAATAAATTTTTAATTTATATTTCTATAAAAATAAACTAATAAATAATTAAAATAAATATTTAAAATTATAATGAATACAAATAAAATAAAGATTTATTATTTATTATTCAGGATATACTAGTTTAATAGTTTAAGTATTTAGGTGCTTTGGGGTTTAGTGATTTAAGTGATTAGGGCTTTAGTGATTTATAGTTTTTATTTAAAGAATGAAAAAATAAAAAAATTTAATTTTTTGATTTTTTTTTAAATTTTTGAAGGTTATAATCTTTGAAATTATAATAATGTTTAAATTTTATTAAATGTGAATATTATATTCAGTGATAATAATCTTAATAATTATATATAATGTAAACTCAATATAAATAATTTTATTAATAGATATTATAATAATGATCAATAAAAAATTAATAAACAATTATTAATAAGAATGAGATAAATTAAAATATAATTGCAAAATCTAAAATGATTCAAAATAAAAATAAAATATATTACTAAATAATAAATTTTTGTTTTTAAAATTTTGCCTCTTTTTATAAGGATATATTTTTTTTTGATGAAAAATAAATTATTTAAATTAGATCTGTCTCAATAATAATTTATTTTGTAATTAATATTTTTATAAAATTAAACTGATTAATAATTAAAATAAAAATTTAAAATTATACTGAATAATAATTAATATGAGATTTATTATTTATTATTAATGTATACCAATTTAATGGTTTAAGTATTTAGAGTTTTTGTCGTTTAGGAGTTTAGCACTTATGTTTTTAGGATTTTAGTGATTTATAGGTTTTATTTAAAAAATAAAATAACAAAAAAATTATTTTTCTTATTTTTTGATATTTTCAAATGTTATAAGCTTTGAAAATATAATAATTTTAAAATTATTTTTAAATGTGAATACAATATTTAGTTATAATAATCATTAATTTTATATATCATATAAATTTAGTATAAACAATTTTTTTAATAAATATTCTAATAATGATCAAAGAATAAATTAATAATCTATTATTAATAAGATAGATATCAATTAAAATAGAATTACAAAACTTAAAATGATTCAGAAGAAAAGCAAAATATATTACTATATAATAATTTTTTGTTTTGAATTTTTTTTCTTTTAAAAGGTTTATCAATAATTTTTTGATGAAAAATAATTTATATAAATTATATTTATATAACTCAATTTATTTTGTAATTAATATTTATATATAAATAAACAAATAAATAATTAAAATGAATATTTAAAATTATAATAAAAAAATGAGATTTATTATTTATTATTTAGGGATAACGGTTTAATTTGAATTTGATCTTTCTCACTAATAATTTATTTTGTAATTAATATTTCTATAAAATAAACTGATACAAAATTAAAATTAAAATTTAAAATTATACTGAATAAAAATTAAAATGAGATTTATGATTTATTATTAATGAATACAAGTTTAATAATATAAGTATTTAGAGGTTTTGTCGTTATGAGTTTAGCCGATTTATGTTTTTAGGCTTTTAGTGGTTTATAGGTTTTATATAAAAAAATAAAATAACCAAAAAAATTTTCTATAATTTGTTATCATTTTCATAGGTTATACCTTTGAAAATATAATAATATTTACAATTTTTTGAAATGTGAATACAATATTTAGTTTTAATAATATTTATAATTATATATCATATACATTCAATATAAATAATTTTATTGATAAATAATATAATAATGATCAAAAATTAAATTCATAAACAATTAATATTAAGATAGATATTAATTAAAAAATATTTATAAAACCCAAATTGATTCAAAATTAAAGTAACTTATATTACTTGATAATAATTTTTAATTTTTAAATTTATACTTCTTTTATAAGCGTATATTTTTATTAAATAAATAATATATTATTTAAATTATATTTGTCCCACTCATAATTTATTTTTTAATAAATATTTCTAAATAAATTCACTAATAAATAATTAAAATGAATATTTAAAAATATAATAAATAAGAATAAAAATTAGATTTATTAATTTTTAAGTAGTATTTAGAGGTTTAATGGTTTATGTATTTCGGCATTATGGGGTTTAGGAGTTTACTGATTTAACTTTATATGCACCTAGTAGGGCTGCTCATAGGACTCGGAGAATCACAACCCGACCTGAAGTCTTGTCTCGAAAGAATCGGGACTGAGAAAATCCATTGACTTTGACTTTTCCCATCCCATTCTGTCACATATTTTTTTTGGGACGGTTCCGGATCTTAAGCATTATCCATCCCGAGAACCATCCCGTCCTAAAAAACCAATACTAGAATCAAATATATATATATATATATATATATATATATATATATATAACAAGAAGATGCCACCAATTCCACTACTGCCCATCCAATTCCGATGCACCTATTGCTATTCTGACGAGTTCCAGGCCACCTCACGCCGTTCCAGCCATGTTCAATTAGGTCCAGCCCTTGTCCGTCATACATCTGGTTGCATCCACCGTGTCCCAGATGCCACCAGCCTTTTGGTTTGTTTTTCGGACGAGATTTGAGTGATTAATTATTATTATTATGTGTCTTCAGTCAGTTTTGTTGAGTATTGGTTGTGGTGTTGTGGTTGGGCCGAATGAGTCGGCTTAATATGTTAAAGTCAGTTTTGTAGAGCATGCTTGTTTGAAATATTTATATGTATTAATGCTTAACATATGATATTTATTTAATGGCAATGCATATGGCACAATCCAGCGGTAAACGAAAAATACAATAAATTGAAGATGATCACATCTCAAATGATCAAAGTACTGGTAAATCCAATCATCATCCTTTCAATAACCCTCCAATTGTCACTACAAGTTCTTCAATTCCATTTGTAAAAGAAAGTCAAGGTACATCTGAACCTCAAGATCATAAAAAGTATAAGTCTGTTGTTTGGGAAACTTATGAGATATTAGTTGATTTAGGGGGAAATGAAACTGGTCGGGCAGCCTGTATATGGTGTAGGAAAAAATACTTGGCAAAAGTGATCAAGGTACTTTGGGTTTATGGAAATACTTAAGAGAGACTTGTAAGAAATTTCCACACAAAAAAGATTTAATAGAAGCTCACAAAGGTAAAGACAAGTCACAATCATTATTGAGTTTCACTAAAGGTACTAGTTCAGAGGATAACAAATTAACTTGTTGGCAATTTGATCAACAACTAGTTAGGGAGGCTTTGGTGAAAATGATCATAAAAGATAAATCGCCTTTTTATTTTGTTGAGAGGGATGAGTTTAAAAAGTTTTGTGAAGTTAGTGTGCCTCAATTAAAAATTCCATCTAGGCACTCTATATAGAGGGATTGTTTTTCTTTGTTTGTGAAGGAAAACAAGAAATTATTTGATAGCATATCATCTCATTGTTGTAGAGTTTCATTGACTACCGACACTTGGACTAGCATTCAAAATATGTCTTATATATGTTTGACTGTTCATTTCATTTATTCTCAATGGAATATGCATAAAAGGGTTTTTAACTTTTGTGTAATTAAAAGTCATTCTGGAGTTAATATTAGAAATGCTATTTAGTTTTGCATGAATGAATGGGGTTTGAGAAAGTTGATGGGCATTACTGTTGACAATGCATCAAATAATGATGTTGCAATTGAACAATTGAAAAAAAGGCTTGTGAAGAAAAGTTTTGTTCCTTTGAAAGGCGTGCATTTTAATATGAGATGTTGTGCTCATATCCTAAACTTAATTGTCAGAGATGTCATTGCAGTAGTTGAGGGTGCTATTCAAAAAATTAAAGGTGTGGTGAAATATGTGAGGAGCAGTCCTAAAAGATTAGATATGTTTAAGTTATGTGTTTAAGAAGCAAACTTGACATATGGATCTTCATTGCAATTAGATTGTCCTACAAGATGGAATTCAACTTATTTGATGCTACAAACTGATATAAAATATCAAAAAGAATTTGATATGTTGGAGGACAAAGACAAAAGGTTTTTGAAGGAGTTTGGTTCAGACGTTCCAACTAAGAGAGACTGAACAAACGCCAAAATTTTGGCTCGTTTCTTGAAACTTTTTATGAGGTAACTTGTAAATTTTCTGGCTCATAATATTCTACCTCTAGTGTTTATTTTTCTCAGATTATTCAAATTTTGAAAAAAATTGAGCTTTGTGAAAATAGTAGAGATACAATGGTGTCTGAAATGGGTATGAAAATGAGGGATAAATTCAACAATTATTGGGGTTCTCTTCCGTCAACAAATATTATGCTTTTTGTAGTAGTAGTCTTGGATCCTAGATATAAGCTCAAATATCTCAAGGTTAAGTACACTTAGCATTATGGAGAGGAATTGGCTAAAAATTTGGTGAAAAAGTTTATAAATGCTTTAGATGAGATGATGGATGATTATAAAGATTTAAATGAAGATGAATCAAAAGAAGATGATTTCGAATCTACTGTGTTGAAGAAAAATGATGATTTCTTTGATGGTAGTGATACTTATGTTGATTTTTTTTGTTGAATTGGAGAACGAACAAGAAGTTGTAGCTTTGGAAGAGTTGGATAGGTACTTGGAGGACAAACTTGAAAAAAATAGAATTGATTTTGATCTTCTAATCTGGTGGAAGGTAAATGAGGTTAGGTATCCATCTTTGGCAAATGTAGAAAGCGATGTTTTTGCTATCCAAGCATCTGCTGTGGCCTACGAATCTACATTTAGCACTGGGGGGAGAACTTTAGATAAATTTAGGAGTTCTTTAACACCTATTACATCTGAAGTTCTCATATGTCTACAAGATTGGTTGAGAAGCTCAAACAAACCTATTCAAATTTCAGAATTAGTTCAAGACCTTGATGACAATGAATCTGGTTAGTATACAAATCTTGTAAATTTTAATTTCACTTTTACTTTTTATATTTATTCAATTTAATAAAAATATGTTTCAATTATAATTTTCAGAGGGGTCACAAGATCCAAATATTATTCCAACTATAGTTGGCCAACTAAATTTGGAATGGGTGTATTAAATTTTATAAGGTAATATTTTGTTTTTTTATTACTCTTTCATCTTAGAAATTTATGTCCACATGATTAACACGTTTTCTTCTTTGGTTGTCCTTCTATAGTGGAGGAAGAAAAGGGAGGAGTTGTAGAAGAGATAATTAATTGGGTTTGGATTTTCGTTGCTATTCCGGGATGGACCGTTGAAATGATTATTATAATTGTTGTTATTAATTGTACTTTTTTTGTTATATTAAGCTGCCTAATTTTAGCAATTATTTAAGTAGTAATTGCTGCTACCAATGTTTGTGGTCATCTTTAGCTATTCCTTAATATTTTATGTATTTGTTTAAAAAATATAGTATAGCTATTATGGTTAACTTTCACTCGGCTGAACAAAGCCAACTTGTGAAAAAACAAAGAACCAAATTAAGCACACAACTCTGTCCCGTTCTATTTAACATTTCTATCCTTTTCTGCACATCAAAGCTTTTGATAAGGTAATGGAACTCGTTTGCGATATTCAGCGTATTTGATAAAACAAAATTAGACCAATTAGAGTTTGAAACATACATAACTAAGGAATAATAAATGATACAACAAAAGGTTTCGACATGGACTAACTTGGCTGGTTTGAAGAAAATAAATTGAAAAAAATGTGCGAATTCCGTTCCGTCCCGGAACCATTTTCTCCTACCTAAAATCCCCGATCTACGTCTCGTCCTGTCCCGATATTTTCAACCTATGGGATGGGTGTAGATCTTAAAAAAAAAATTTCCGAACTGTGGGAAGGAACTGGAGATTTGTAATCCCCATCCCGTCCCATCCCATGAGCACCCCTAGCATTTAGTGGCTTATAGGTTTTATTTAAAAAATAAAATAACAAAAAATTTATTTTTATTAATTTTTGATATTTTCAAAGGTTAAAACCTTTGAAATTATAATAATTTTTAAATTTTTTCAAATGTGAATACAATATTTAGTTATACTAATCATTATATTTATATATTATATAAATTCAATATAAAAAATTTTATTGATAAATATTCTAATAATAATCAAAAAATAAATTAATAATCCATTAATAATAATATAGATATTTATTAAAATATAATTACAAAACTTAAAATGATTCAGATGCAATGAAAAATATATTACTATATAATAATTTTTTGTTTTTGTATTTTTTCTTCTTTTAATAAATTTATCTATATTTTTATAATGAAAAATAATTTATATAAATTATATTTGTCTAACTCATAATTTATTTTGTAATTAATATTTATATATAAATAAACAAATAAAAAATTATAATGAATTTTTAAAATTAACATGAAAAAAAAATGAGATTTATTATTTTTTATTTAATATTTATTATTTAGGGATAACGATTTAATTTAAATTAGATCTGTCTCACTAATACTTTATTTTGTAATTAATATTTCTATAAAAATAAACTGATACAAAATTAAAATAAAAATTTAAAATTATACTGAATAAAAATTAAAATGAGGTTTAAGATTTATTATTAATGAATACAAGTTTAATAGTTTAAGTATTTAGAGGTTTTGTCGTTATGAGTTTAGCCGATTTATGTTTTTAGGCTTTTAGTGGTTTATAGGTTTTATATTAAAAAATAAAATAACCAAAAAAATTTCTATAATTTGTTATCATTTTCATAGGTTATACCTTTGAAAATATAATAATATTTACAATTTTTTGAAATGTGAATACAATATTTAGTTTTAATAATATTTATAATTATATATCATATACATTCAATATAAACAATTTTATTGATAGATAATATAATAATGATCAAAAATTAAATTAATAAACTATTAATAAAAAGATAGATATTAATTAAAAAATATTTACAAAACTCTATTTGATTCAAAATTAAAATAAAATATATTACTAGATAATAATTTTTAATTTTTAAATTTCTACTTCTTTTATATGCGTATATTTTTTTTTATTAAAAATAAATTAATTAAATTATATTTTTCGTACTTATACTTTATTTTGTAATAAATATTTCTATAAAAATAAACTAATAAATAATTAAAATTATTATTTAAAATTATAATAAATAGAAATAAAAATTAGATTTATTAATTATTATGTCGGATATAGCAGTTTAATGGTTTATGTATTTAAGCATTATGGGGTTTATGAGTTTAATGATTTAACTGTGTATGCATTTAGTGGTTTATAGGTATTATTTAAAAAAAATATAAAAAAATTATTTTTATTATTTTTTGATATTTTCAAAGGTTCCTTTGAAAATATAATAATTTTTAAATTTTTTTCAAAAGTGAATTAATATTTATTTATAATAATCATAATAATTATATATCTTATAAATTCAATATAAACAATTTTATTGATAGATATTCTAATAATTATCAAAAAATAAATTAAAAATCTATAATGAATACGATTGATATTACTTAAAATATAATATCAAAACATAAAATGATTCAAAAGCAAAGCAAAATTTATTACTTAATATTAATTATTTGTTTTTAAATTTTTATTCTTTTATACGCTTATCTATTTTTTGATGAAAAATAATTTTTATAAATTATATTTTTAACTTTTAATTTATTTTAAAATTAATATATATATATATATATATATAACTAAACAATCAAAATGAATTTTTTAAATTATAATGAAAACAAATAAAAATTAGATTTATTAATTATTATTTAGGGTCAACCCGTTTAAACGATTATCTATATAGGGATATAATGAATTTTGTAGTTTAGTGATTTAAGTGGTTAAGCATTTAGTGATTTATTGGTTTTATTTAAACAATGAAATAATAATTTTTTTTTTGTTTTTTCACATGTTCAAAGGTTATAATCTTTGAAAATATAATAATTTTAAAATTTTTTTCAAAAGTGAATACAATATTTAGCTATAATAATTATTAAATCTATATATCATATAAATTAAATAAAAATATTCTTATTAATAAATATTCTAATAATGTTCAAAAAATAAATTAATAATCTATTATTAATAAGTTAGATATCAATTAAAATATAATTACAAAACCAAAAATGATTCAGAATCAAAGTAAAATATATTACTATATAATAATTTTTTATTTTTTATTTTTTTCTTCTTTTAAAGTTTATCTATATTTTTTTGTTGAAAAATAATTTATATAAATTATATTTGTCTAACTTATAATTAATTTTGTAATTAATATTTATATAAAAATAAACAAATAAATAATTAAAATGAATATTTAAAATTATAATGAAAAATATAAAAATGAGATATATTATTTATTATTTAGGATATACCTATTTAAAAAATTTATCTATTTAGGGTTTTCGAGATTTAAAAGTTATAGATTTAAGTATTTAGGCATTTAATGGTTTATAGCTTTTATTAAAACAATGAAATAACAAAAAATTTATTTTTGATATTTTTTTAAATTTTCAAATGTCATAACATTTGAAATTATAATAATTTTAAATTTTTTTAAAAATGTGAATAAAATATATAGTAATAATAAATATTATAACTATATATAATATAAACTAAATATAAATAATTTTATTGATAATATTATATCAATTATCAAAAAAAATAAATTAATAAACTATTATTAATATTATAGATATAAATTAAAATATAATTAAAAAACCTAAAATGATTCAAAATCAAAATAAAATTTATTACTAAATAATAATAATTTTTTTTTACTTTTTGCATCATTTTATAAGCTTATATATTTTTTTGTTGAAAAATATATTATTTAAATTATATTTGTCACTCATAATTTATTTTGTAATTAATATTTCTATTAATTATTTAAATTATATTTAAGGTTTATGAATTTAAAGGTTTAGGTATTTAGGGGCTTCGAGGTTTAGAGTTTAGAGATTTATGTATTTAAACATTTAATGGTTTATAAGTTTTATTTAAACAATGATATAAAAAAAAATTATTTTTGTTATTTTTTCTCATTTTTGAAGGTAACCTTTGAAAATATAACAATTTTTAATTTTTTTTATATGTGAATACTCTATTAGTTATGATAATCTTAATAATTATATACCATGTTAATTCAAAATAAACAATTATATTGATAGATATTATATTAATGATCAAAAAATAAATTAATAAAAATTATTAATAAGATAGATATTTTTTAAAATATATTTGCAAAACATAAATTTATTCAAAATCAAAGTAAAATATAATAGTAAATAATTTTTTTTGATGTTTTGCTTCTTTTTATAAGTTTATATTTTTTGTTATTAAAAGTAAATTATTTAAATTATATTTGTATTCCACATAATATATTTTTAATTTATAATTCTATAAAAATAAACTAATAAATTATTAAAATGAATAATTAAAATTATAATGAATACAAAAAAATTGAGATTTATTATTTATTATTCAGGATATGCTAGTTTAATGGTTTAAGTATTTAGGAGTTTTGGGGTTTAGTTATTTAACTATTTAGGACTTTAGTGATTTATAGTTTTTATTTAAAGAATAAAAAATTAAAAAATTAAATTTTTTGATTTATTTTGATTTTTTTTTAATTTTTGAAGGTCATAACCTTTGAAAATATAATAATTTTTATTTTTTTTAAATGTTAATATAATATTTAGTTATAAAATTCTTAATAATTATATATAATGTAAATTCAGTACAAAAAATTTTATTGATAAATATTATAATAATGATCAAAAATTAAATTAATAAAATATTAATAATAAGATAGATATTAATTAAAAAATATTTAGAAAACCCAAATTGATTCAAAATTAAAGTAAAAAATATTACTGGAGTATAATTTTTTATTTTTAAAAATTTTATTTCTTTTATAAGCGTATATATATTTTTTTGATTAAAAATAAATTATTTAAATTATATTTGTCGCACACATAATTTATTTTGTAATAAATATTTCTATAAAATAAAATTATAAATAATTAAAATGAATATTTAAAATAATAATAAATTGAAATAAAAATTAGATTTCTTAATTATTAAGTAGTCTATAGCAGTTTAATGGTTTATGTATTTAGGCATTACGATGTTTAAGAGGTTACTGATTTTATTGTGTATGCATTTTGTGGTTATAGGTTTTATTTAAAAATTAAAATAACAAAATATTTATTTTTATTATTTTTTGATAGTTTCAAAGGTTATAATATTTGAAAATATAATAATTTTTAAATTTTTTTCAAATGTGAATTCAATATTTAGTTATAATAATCATTATATTTATATATCATATAAATTCAATATAAACAATATTATTTATAAATATTATAAAAATGATCAAAAAATAAATTAATAATCTATTATTAATAAGATAGATATCAATTATTATATAATAAAAAAACCTATATTGATTCAGAAGAAATCAAAATATATTACTCTATAATAATTTGTTGTTCTGAAATCTTTTTTTCTTTTAAAAATTTATCTATATTTTTTTGATGAAAATTAATTTATATAAATTATATTTGTCTAACTCATAATTTATTTTTTTAATTAATATTTATTTAAAAATAAAGAAATAAAAAAATAAAATGAATATTTAAAATTATATTGAAAAAAATAATATTGAGATTTATTCTTTATTATTTTGGGTATACCAGTTTAATTTAAATTAGATCTGTCTCACTAATAATTTATTTTTTAATTAATATTTCAATATAAAAAAACTAATAAATAATAAAAATAAAAATTTAAAAGTATACTAAATAAATATTAAAATGAGATTTATGAATTATTATTAATGTATATCATTTTAATATTTTAAGTATTTAGAGGTTTTGTCATTTAAGACTTTAGAGATTTATGTTTTTAGGAATTTAGTGGTTTATATGTTTTGTTTAAACAATGAAATAACAAAAAGATTAATTTTGATATTTTTTCACATTTTCAATGGTTATAACCTTTGAAAATATAATAATTTAAAAATTTTTTAAAAATGTAAATACAATATTTAGTAATAATAATCATTATAATTATATATAATATAAACTAAATATAAACAAATATATTGATAGATATGATATCAATTATCAAAAATAAATTAATATGCTATTATTAATTTGAAAGATATAAATTAAAATATAATTGCAAAAAATTTTCAAAATCCAAGTAAAATTTATTACTAAATAATAATTTTTGTTATTTAGTTTTTGCTTCTTTTTATAAGCTTATATTATTTTTGATGAAAAATAAATTATTTAAATTATATTTGTATCACTCATTATTTATTTTGTAATTAATATTTCAATAAATTATTTAAATTATATTTAAGGTTTACGAGTTTAAAGATTTAAGTATTTAGGGGCTTTTGTGTTTAGGAGTTTAGTGGTTTAAGTGTTTAGGGATTTAGTGGTTTATACGTTTTATTTAAACAAAGATATAACAAAAAATTTATTATTATTATTTTTTTTAATATTTGAAGGTACCTTGGAAAATATAATAATTTTTAAATTTTTTTTTAAATTTAAATATAATTTTAGTTATAATAATCTTAATAATTATAAGTCATTTAAATTCAATATAAATAATTACATTGCTAGATATTATAATAATGATCAAAAAAATTTAATAAACTAATATTAATAAGATAGATATTATTTAAAATATATTTGCAAAATCTAAATTTATTCAAAATCAAAGTAAAATATATTACTTAATAATAATTTTCTTAGTGTTTTGCTTTTTTTATAATTTTATATTTTTGTTATTATAAATAAATTATTTAAATTAATTTGTCTTACTCATATTTTATTTTGTAATATAATTCTATAATAATAAACTAATAAATAATTAAAATAATTATTTAAAATTATAATGAATACAAATAAAATTGAGATTTATTATTTATTATTCTGGATATATCGGTTTAATGGTTTAAGTATTTAGGTCTTTTTGGGTTTTGGAGTTTAGTGATTTAAGTGTTTAGACCTTTAATGATTTATAGTTATTATCTAAAGAATTAAAAAACAAAAAATTTAATTTTTTGATTTTTTCTAATATTTGAATGTTGTAACCTTTGAAAATATAATAATTTTAAATTTTTTTAAATGTGAATATAATATTTAGTTATAATAATCTTAATAATTATATATAATATAAACTAAATATAAATAATTTCATATATAAATATTATAGTAATGATCAATAAATAAATTAATAAACTAGTATTAATAAGAATGATATAAATTAAAATATAATTATAGAATCTAAAATGATTCAAAATCAAAATAAGATATATTACTAAATAATAATTTTTTATTTTAAAAATTTTGCCTCATTTTATAAGCATATATATTTTTGTGATGAAAAATAAATTATTTTAATTATATCTATCTCACTAATAATTTTTTTTGTAATTAATATTTCTATAAAAATAAATTGATAAATAATTAAAATGAATATTTAAAATTATAATGAATACTAATAAAAAAGAGATATATTATTTATTATTTAGGTATGCCTATTTAATGGTTTAAATTTTTTGTGGTTTTGGGGTTAAGGAGTTTATTGATTTATATGTTTGCACATTTAGGTGTTTATAGGTTTTATTTAATCAATAAAATAACAAAAAATTTATTTTTATGAATTTTCGTCATTTTCAAAGGTTATAACCTTTTAAAATATAACAATTTTTAAATCTTTGTAAAATATGAATGCAATACTTAGTTATAATAATCATAATACTTATGTTTGATGTAAATTTAAAATAAAAAATTTTATTAATATATATTATTATAATGATCGAAAAATAAATTAATAAACTATTATTAATAAGATAGATATTAATTAAAATATATTTGCAGAAACCAAAATAATTCAAAATCAAAGTAAATTATATTACTAAATAAAATTTTAAATTTTTGAAATTTTGTTTATTTTTATAAGCTTATTTTTTTTCATAAAAAATAATATATTTAAATTATATGTCTCACTCATTATTTATTTTGTAATTAATATTTCTATATAAATAAACTAAAAAATAATTAAAATGAATATTTAAAATTATAATGAATACAAATAAAAATTAAATTTATTATTTATTATTTAGGTTATATAGGTTTAATGGTTTAAGTATCTAGGGGGTTTTGGGGTTAAGTATTCTAGATATTTAAATGATTAGGCATTTAGTTGTTTATAAGTTTTATTTAAATAATAAAATAATAAAAAAATTATTTTTGTGATTTTTTATTATTTTTGAATGTTATAACCTTTGAAAATATAATAATTTTAAAATTTATTTCAAATGTAAATATAATATTTAGTTATAATAATCTTAATAATTATAAGACATTTAAATTCAATATAAGTAATTTTATTGATAGATATTATAATAATGATCAAAAAATAAATTATTAAAATTATATTTGTCTCTCTTTATTTATTTTGCAATTAATATTTCTATAAAAAATAAACTAATAAATAATTAAAATGAATATTTAAAATTATTATGAATACAAATTAAAATGAGAATTATGATTTATTATATATTGTATACCGGTTTAATGGATTGTTAATTTAGAAGTTTTGTCATTTAGGAGTTTAGCAATTTATGTTTTTAGGCATTTAGTGGTTTATAGTTTGTATTTATATAATAAAAATTTTTTTTTTTATTTTATCTGATTTTCAAATGTTATAACCTTTAAAAATAAAATAATTTTTAAAATTTTTTGAAATGTGAATACCAATTTTAATTATATTAATCTTACTAATTATATATCATAGATATTCAATATAAACAATTTTAATGATAGAAAGTATTATAATGATCAAAAATTAAATTAATAAACTATTATTAATAATATAAATATTAATTAAAATATATTTACATAACACAAAATGATTCAAAATCAAATCAAAATATATTACTAAATAATAATATTTAATTTTCAAATATTTCCTTCTTTTTATAAGCTTATATTTTTTATTGATTAAAAATAAATTATTTAAATAATATTTGTCTTACTCAAAATTTATTTTGTAATTAATTTTTCTAAAAAATTAAACTATAAATAATTAAAATGAATATTTAAAATTATAATATATAGAAATAAAAATGAGATTTATTATTTATTAAGTTGTATATAGCTGTTAAAAGGTTTATGTATTTAGGGGTTTCGGGGTCGATTAGCTTACTGATTTAAGTAAGTATGCATTTAATGATCTATAGGTTTTCTTTTAAAAATGAAATAACAAAATTTTTTTTTTATTATTTTTTCTCATTTTTTAACGTTATAACATTAAAAAAAAATAATTTTTAAATTTCTTTTCAAAAGTGAATACAATATATATTTATAATAATCATAATAATTATATATCGTATAAATTCAATATAAACTATTTTATGGATAGATATTCTAAAAATTATCAAAAAATAAATTAAAAATCTATTATGAATAAGATTGATATTACTTAAAATATAATATCAAAACCTAAAATGATTCAAAAGCAAAACAAAATATATCACTAAATAAGAATTATTTGTTTTTAAATTTTTATGATTTTTATAAGCATATATATTTTTTGATGAAAAATATTTTTTATAAATTATATTTTAAACTCATAATTTATTTTATAATTAATATATATATATAAATAAAAAACTAAACAATCAAATGATTTTTTAAAATTATAATTAAAACAAATAAAAATGAGATTTATTAATTATTATTTAGTGTATACCGGTTTAAAGGATTATTATATATGGGTATCGATATTTTTTTGTTTAGTCAATGAAGTGTTTAGGCATTTAGTGGTGTATAGGTTTTATTTAAACAATGAAATAATAAAAAAAATATTTTTTTATTTTTACACATTTTCAAAGGTTAAAACCTTTGAAAATGTAATAATTTTAAAATTTTTTTCAAAAGTGAATATAATATTTAATAATAATAATCATTATATTTATATATCATATAAATTCAATATAAATATTTTTATTGATAAATATTCTAATAATGATCAAAAAATAAATTAATATTCTATTATTAATAAGATAGATATCAATTAAAATATAATTACAAAACATTAAATGATTAGAAAAAAAGCAAAATAAATTACTATATAATAATTTTTTGTTTTTAAATTTTTTTTTCTTTTAAAAAGTTTTTTTATAAATTTTTATGAAAAATAATTTATATTTGTTTAACTCATAAGTTATTTTGTAATTAATACTTATATAAAAATATACAAATAAATAATTAAAATAAATATTTAAAATTATAATTAAAAAAATAAGTTTTATTATTTATTATTTAAGGTATACCGGTTTAATTTAAACTAGATCTATCTAACTAATAATTTATTTTGTAATTAATATTTCTATAATAAAACTGATAAATAATTAAAATAAAAATTTAAAATTAAACTGAATAAAAATTAAAATGATATTTATGATTTATTATTAATGTATACCAGTTTAATTGTTTAAATATTTAGAGGTTTTGTCTTTTAGAAGTTTAGTGATTTATGTTTTTAGGCATTTAGTGGTTTATAGGTTTTATTTAAACAATAAAATAAAAAAAATTGTAATTTTTTCTCATTTTTGTAGGGCATAACCTTTGAAAATATAATAATATTTAAAATTTTTTTAAATGTGAATACAATATTCAGTTATAATAATATTAATAATTATATATCATATAAATTAAATATAAACAATTTTATTGATAGATATTATAAAAATGATCAAAAATTAAATTAATAAACTATTAATAATAAGATAGATATTAATTAAAAAATATTTACAAAACCCAAATTGATTCAAAATTAAAGTAAAATATATTACTTAATAATAATTTTTAATTTTTAAATTTTTACTTATTATAAAAGCGTAAATGCTTTTATTGATTAAAAAAAATTTTTAAATTATATTTCTAGCACTCATAATTTCTTTTGCAATAAATATTTTTATAGTAATAAACTAATAAATAATTAAAATAATATTAAAATTATAATAAATAAAAATAAAAATTGGAATTATTAATTATTAAGTAGTAGATAACGATTTAATGGTTTATTTATTTAGGCATTACGAGGTTTAAATGTTTTCTGATTTAACTGTGTATGCATTTAGTGATTATAGGTTTTATTTAGAAAATAAATAAACAAAAAATTTATTTTTATTATTTTTTGATATTTTAAAATGTTATAACCTTTGAAAATATAATAATTTTTAAATTATTTTAAAAAGTTAATTTAATAATTAGGCATAATAATCATTATATTTATATTTCATATAAATTCAATATAAATAATTTTATTGATAAATATTCTAATAATGATCAAAAAATAAATTAATAATCTAATATTAATAAGATAGATATCATTTAAAATATATTTACAAACATAAAATGATTCAGAAGGATAGCAAAATATATTAGTATATAATAAATTTTTGTTTTGAAATTTTTTCTTCATTTTATAAGTTTATCTATATTTTTTGATTAAAAATAATTTACATAAATTATATTTGTCTAACACATAATTTATATTGTAATTAATATTTAATAAAAATAAACGAATAAATAATTAAAATGAATATTTCAAATTATAATGAAAAAAATAATATTGAGATTTATTAGGGGCTTTTGTGTATTTGTTTTTAAGTTTTTGCTTCATTTTATAATCTTATATTTTTTTTTGATTAAAAATAAATTATTTAAATTATATTTAAGGTTTACGAGTTTAAAGTTTTAAGTATTTAGGGGCTTTTGTGTTTATGAGTTTATAGATTTAAGTGTTTAGGTATTTAGTGGTCTATAAGTTTAATTTAAATTATGATATAACAAAAAATTTATTTTTATTTTTTTTTTCTAATTTTTCAAGGTTATAACCTTTTAAAATATAAAAATTTCTAAATTTTTTTCAAAAGTAAATATAATATTTAGTTATAATAATCTTAATAAATATAAGTCATTTAAATTCAATATAAAAAATCAAATTGCTAGATATTATAATAATGATAAATAAATAACTTAATAAACTATTATTAAAAAGATAGATATTATTTAAAATATATTTGCAAAATCTAAATTTATTCAAAATCAAAGTATATATTACTAAATAATAATTTTTTTAATATTTTGGTTTTTTTATATGTTTATATTTTTGTTATTAAAAATAAATTATTTAAATTATATTTGTCTTCCTCATAAATTATTTTTTAATTTATAATTCTATAAAAATAAACTAATAAATAAGTAAAATAAATATTTAAAATTATAATGAATACAAATAAAATTGAGATTTATTATCTATTATTTATTATTCAGGATATACAGGTTTAATGGTTAAAGTATTTAGCTGTTTTGGGGTTTAGTCATTTAAGTGTTTATGCCTTATGTGATTTTATATAATTTTTGAAGGTTATAACCTTTGAAAATATTATAAATATTAATTTTTTTTTAAAATGTGAATATAATATTTAGTTATAATAATCTTGATAATTATATATAATATAAAATCAATATAAATGATGTTATTAATAGATATTATAATAATGATCAATAAATAAATTAATAAACTATTATTAATTAGAATGATATAAATTAAAATATAATTACAAAATCTAAAATTATTCAAAATTAAATTAAAATAAATTACTAAATAATAATATTTTGTTTTAAAAATTTTTCCTCTTTTTATAATCTTATATTTTTTTGATAAAAAATAAATTATTTATATTATATCTTTCTCACTAATAAATTATTTTGTAATTAATATTTCTATAAAAATAAACTGATAAATAATTAAAATGCATATTTAAAATTATAATGAATACTAATAAAAATGAGATTTATTATTTATTATTAAGAGTATACTAATTTAAAGACTTATGTATTTATGGGCTTCGAAGTTTAGGAGTTTAGTTATTAAGAATTTCGGTAATTTTGTGGTTTATAGATTTTATTTAAAAAATCTAATAACAAAAACTATATTTTTTTATTTTTTCTTATTTTCAAATGTTATAACCTTTGAAAACTTAATAATATTTAAATTTTTTTAAAATTTGAAAATATTATTTTGTATAATAATCTAAATAATTATATATTATGTAAATTCAATATAAATAATTTTTTTATAGATATTATGATGACGATAATAAAATAAATTAATAAACTATTATTAATAAGATAGATATTAAATAAAATTTATTTGAAAAACGTAAAATAATTCAAAATCAAAGTAAAATATATTAATAATATAGATATTAAATAAAACTATTATTAATAACATAAAATATACAGGTTTAAAATATTATATATTTAGGAGTTTTGGGATTTAAGAATTTAGTGATTTATGTGTTTAGGCATTTAGTAGTTTATAGGTTTTATTTAAAAAATAAAAATAACAAAAAAATTTTTATGTTCTTTGTTCTCATTTTTGAAGGATATAACCTTTGAAACTATAATAATTTCTAAATATTTTTTAAATGTGAATACTATATTTAGTTATGATAATCTTTATAATTATATATCATGTAAATTCAATATAAACAATTATATTAAAATATATTATAATAATGATCATACAAAAGATTAATAAACAATTATTAATAAGATTAATATTGTTTAAAATATATTTACAATACATAAAATGATTCAAAATCAAAGTGAAATATTTTACTAAATATTAATTTTAAATTTTTAAATTTTGGTATGCATTTATAAGCTTATATATTTTTTGATGAAAAATAAATTATTTAAAATATATTTCTCTAACTATTAATTTATTTTTTAATTTATATTTCTATTAAAATAAACTAATAAATAATTAAAATGTATATATAAAATTATAATGAATACTAACAAAAATGAGATTTATGATTTATTATTTAGGGTATACCTATTTAATGGTTTAAGTTTATTGTGGTTTTGGGGTTAATGAGTTTATTGATTTATATGTTTACCCATTTAGGTTTTATTTATTGATTTATAGGTTTTATTTTATCACTAAAATAAAAAAAAATTATTTTTATTAATTTTGTGATTTTCAAAGGTTATAATCTTCGAAAATATAATAATTTTTTAATAGTTCTAAAATATGAATACAATACTTAGTTATAATAATCTTAATAATTATATTTGATGTAAATTCAATATAAAAAATTTTATTAATATATATTATTTTGATTATCAAAAATAAATTAATAAACTATTATTAATAAGACAGATATTAATTAAAATATATTTGCAGAACACAAAATAATTCAAAATCCAAGTAAATTATATTAATAAATAAAAATTTAAATTTTTGAAATTTTGTTTATTTTTATAAGCTTATATTTTTTTTCATAAAAAATAATTTATTTAAATAATATATGTCTCAGTCATTATTTATTTTGTAATTAATATTTCTATAAAAATAAACTAAAAAATAATTAAAATGAATATTTAAAATTATAATGAATACAAATAAAAATGAGATTTATTATTTAGGTTATATTGGGTTAATGATTTAAGTATTTAGGGGGTTTTGTGGTTTAGGAGTCTAGAGATTTAAATGTTTAAGCATTTAGTGGTTAATAAGTTTTATTTAAATAATAATATAATAAAAAAATTATTTTTGTGATTTTTTATCATTTTTGAAGGTTATAACCTTTTAAAAAATAATAATTTTAAAATTTGTTTCAAATGTAAATAAATTATTTATTTATAATAATCTTAATAATTTTAAGACATTTAAATTCAATATAAGTAATTTTATTGTTAGATATTATAAAATTGATCAAATAATAAATTAATAAACTATTCTTAATAAGATTGATAACAATTAAAATATAATTGCAAAACCTATATATAATGATTCAAAATCAAAATAAAATATATTACTAAATAATAATTTTTTGTTTTTAAATTTTTACTTCTTTTTATAAACATATTTTTTTTGATTAAAAGTAAATTATTAAAATTATAGTTGTCTCTCTCGTTATTCATTTTGTAATTAATATTTCTATAAAAAATAAACTAATAAATAATTAAAATGAATATTTAAAATTATAATGAATACAAATAAAAATGAGATTTATGATTTATTATATGTGGTATCTCGGTTTAATTATTTGATTATTTAAAAGTTTTGTCATTGAGGAGTTTATCAATTTATGTTTTTACGTATTTATTGGTTTATAGGTTTTATTTATATAATAAAAATAAAAAAAAATTTAGATTTTTTCTGCTTTTCAAAGGTTATAACCTTTAAAAATAAAATAATTTTTAAAATATTTTGAAATGTGAATACTATATATAATTATATTAATCTTACTAATTATATATCATATAAATTCGATTTAAACAATTTTAATGATAGATATTATAATAATGATCAAAAATTAAATTAATAAACTATTTATAATAATATAAATATTAATTAAAATATATTTACATAACACAAAATGATTCAAAATCAAATCAAAATATATTACTAAATAATAATATTTAATTTTAAATTTGTCCTTTTTATAAGCTTATATTTTTTTGATTAAAAATAAATTATTTAAATAATATTTGTCTTACTCGAAATTTATTTTTAATTAATTTTTCTAAATAATTAAACTATAAATAACTAAAATGAATATTTAAAATTATAATAAATAGAAATAAAAATGAGATTTATTATTTATTAAGTAGTATATAGATGTTAAAATGTTTATGTATTTAGGGGTTTCGGGGTCCATGAGCTTACTAATTTAAGTAAGTAAGCATTTAATGGTCTATAGGGTTTATTTAAAAAATAAAATAACTAAAAATTTATTTTTATTATTTTTTCTCATTTTTTAAGATTATAACCTTTGAAAATATAATAGTTTAAAATTTTTTTCAAAAGTGAATACAATATTTATTCATAATAATCATAATAATTATATATCATATAAATTCTATATAAATAACTTTATTGATAGATATTCTAATAATTATCAAAAAATAAATTAAAAATCTATTTTGAATAAGATTGATATTACTTAAAATATAATATCAAAACCTAAAATGATTCAAAATCAAAGCAAACTATATTACTAAATAATAATTATTTGTTTTTAAATTTTTATTCTTTTTATAAGCTTATCAATTTTTTGATTTAAAAATAATTTTTATAAATTATATTTTTAACTCATAATTTATTTTATAATTAATACATATATAAAAAAAACTAAACAATCAAAATGAATTTTTTAAATTATAATGAAAACAAATAAAAATGAAATTTATTAATTTTTATTTAGTGTATACCGATTTAAAGGATTATCTATATAGAGGTATCGAGATTTTGTAGTTTAGTGATTTAAATGCTTAGGCATTTAGTGGTGTATAGGTTTTATTAAAGCAATAGAATAACAATGATAAAATATTTTTTTTTATTTTTTCACATTTTCAAAGGTTATAATATAATAATTTTAAAATTTTTTTTAAAAGTGAATATAATATTTAGTTATAATAATCATTATATTTATATATCATATAAATTAAATATAAACATTTTTATTGATAAATATTCTAATAATGATGAAAATATAACTTAATAATCTATTATTAATAAGATAGATGTCAATTAAAATATAATTAGAAAACCTAAAATGATTCAGAAGCAAAACAATAAATATTACTATATAATAATTTTTTGTTTTGAAATTTTTTTTCTTTTAAAAAGTTTATCTATTAATTTTTGATGAAAAATAATTTACACAAATTATATTTGTGTAACTCATAAATTATTTTGTAATTAATATTTATATAAAAATAAACAAATAAATAATTAAAATTAATATTTAAAATTATTATTAAAAATAATGAGATTTATTATTTATTATTTAGGGTATACCAGTCTAATGTAAATTAGATCTATCTTACTAATAATTTATTTTGTAATTAATATTTCTATAAAAATAAACTAAAAATTAATTAAAATAAAAATTTAAAATTATACTGAATAAAAATTAAAATGAGATTTAAGATTTATTATTAATGTACACTTGTTTAATTGTATATGAATTTAGAGGTTTAATCTTTTAAGAGTTTAGCTATTTAGGTTTTTAGGCATTTAGTGGTTTATTGGTTTTATTTAAACAATAAAAAAACAAAAAAAAATTGTAATTTTTCTTATTTTCATACGTTATAACCTCTGTAAATATAATAATATTTAAAATTTTTTGAAATGTGAATAAAATATTTAGTTATAATAATATTAATAATTATATATGATATAAATTTAATATAAATAATTTTATTGATAGATATTAGAATAATGATAAATAAATAAATTAATAAACTATTAATAATAAGATAGATATTAATTAAAAAATATTTACAAAACCCAAATTGATTCAAAATTAAAGTAAAAAATATTATTGGATAATAATTTTTAATTTTTAAATTTTTACTTCTTTTATAAGCGTATATATTTTTTTATTAAAAATAAATTATTTAAATTATATTTGTCGCACTTATAATTTATTTTATAATAAATATTTCTATAAAAATAAACTAATAAATAATTAAAATGAATATATTTACTATAATAAATAGAAATTAAAATTAGATTTATTAATTATTATGTATTATATAGCAGTTTAATGGTTTATGTATTTAGATATTACGGGGTTTAAGTGTTTACTGATTTAATTGTGTATGTATTTACTGGTTTATCTTTCTATTTTTCTTTCTATAGATAAAATACTTAATGATTCTATGTTTTTGTCAATCAATCAATCAATCAATTATTAGGCATTATGTTTCTATAGATAAAATACTTAATGATTACGGGGTTTAAGTATTTAATAATTTTTTGTTTTGAAATTTTTTATGCATAAAAAATTTAATAAATCAATCAATCAATACTATTTATGTTTATCAGTAAACACTTAAACCCCGTAATAGAAAGATAAACATATATATTTATCTATTTTTATATTTTTCTTTCTATAGATAAAAAACATAATGACTAATTTCTATTTTTTTTCTATTAAAAAACTTAATGATTCTATGCATAAAATACTATTTATGTTTATCTATTTATGTTTGTTTATCTATATGTTTATCTATTTGGCAATCAATCAATCAATCAATCTGTTTATCTATCTATTTTTCTATCTATCTATGTAATTATCTATCTAACTATTTGTGAATCTTTTTGTCTATATATCTATCTATCTTTCTATCTATTTGTCTATCTATCTATTTTTCTATATATCTATCTATTGGCTGATCTATCAATCGATCTATTAATCTATCTATCTATCTTTATCTTTCAATTTGTCTAACTATTTTTTTATCTATTTGTCTATTTATTTATATATATTTCGGTCAATCTATCTATTTATCTATCTATTTATCTATCTATTTATCTATTTATTTATCTATTTATCTATGTATATATCTGTCTATCTATCTATCTCTCTCTCTCTATCTATCTATTTGTCTATCAATCTGTCTATCTATCTTTCTAACTATTTATCTATCTCTCTATATATCTATTTATCTATTTGTATGTCTATATATCTTTCAATATATCGATATATTTTTCTATCTATATGTCTATCTATTTATCTATATATCTATCTATTTATCTATCTGACTATCTATTTGTCTATCTATATGTCTATATATATATATATATATTAATCTATATGTATATCTATCTTTTTATCTATATGTTTGTATATGTATCAATCTATATGTCTATCTATATGTCTATCTATCTCATCTATATGTCTATCTTTCTATCTATCTATCTATATTTCTATTTATCTATATGTATGTCTATATATATTTAATCTATAAATATATTTGTTTATCTATATGTCAATCTACTTGTCTATCTAATTATCTATCTATCTACCTATCTACCTATCTATTTATCTATCTATATGTCTATCTAACTATCTATCTATATATTTATTTATCTATATATCTATATGTCTATATACCTATATATCTATATATCTATCTATATGTTTGTCTATCTATCTATCTATATGTCTATCTATCTGTCTATTTATCAATCTATTTGTATATCTATCTGTCTATCTATCTGTCTATTTTTCATCTATATGTCTATCTATTTGTTTGTTTATATGTCTATCTATCTATCTATATGTTTATATATTTGTCTATCTATTTATCTATCTGGGTTGTCTATCTATCTATCTATCTATCTATTTGTCTATCTCTCGATCTATTTTTCAATATTTATATCTGTCTGTCTATCTTTCAATATGTCTATCTTTCTGTCAATCTATTCATGTATATGTTTGTTTATCTATTTATCTATTTATTTGTCATTGAGTCATTATGTGCACTGTGTCCTTTCCATTTGGATTTGTCCAAGCCTTTTGGAGGAAACTGAATGATGCACAATATTAAAACTGTGCAAATATAAGATTGTGCATGTGTGTGACATGCAACATCAAGCGTTTGCATATGTCATTGCTATACAATGGAATACATGTAAAACTGAATACCCATAAATCCACAAGTCCATATCTACGGCATTTTGTCAATTCATTCTCACCTCTGAATTCTACATTCTTTTGCTCCAATGATCCTCAAAAGAGTATGTCATGGGTTAGAATGCTTCCTCCTCGAGCTCTAAGAAGTGGTTGTATGTTGCACCGACAAAATATCAAAAATATGCATGCATCGGTGTGCATGTGTGATGAGGTCCATCTCATAGTCTAATTATCTACGCGTACAACCAAGCTAGAATACAAGTAAAATTACAAAATGCTATAAAGATGGGTCTTCTGCTCCCGGGAGTGTAGCATAGCCTAATGTGTATTTACAAAATGCATTAGTGGGCCCGACTTAGAGATACTCATGGGTCCAGTAGCCCTCATTGCATGCTACTTAGAGAACAGACAAGATTGTGTGTGTGATATGTCATGATCTGTCTCTACAAGTACATGGTGCATACAAAGTCCAAAATACAAATAAGACTAAAAACATAAACAACAACTTTGAATCTTTTGCTCCCGTGTGGCTGGTCTGGACTCCATTGCTTACTGGCCATGCTTGGTGATGCTTTGGATTTTACCGGCTCTCCAATTAATCATGGATTATCCGCTACTCTTGTTGGGTGATGGTTGGGTGGCCCTTTATGCTGCCTGATAGGGCTAGCGGGACCCACTCCTAGCTACTCCTGGGATTACTTTCTACCACTTTGCTCGGTCTCGTCAGTTGTCTGAATGTTATCATACCGGCTTGCTAGTGGGACCCTCTACAAGCTGGTGGCCCATACTTCTGGCTGCTTCCAGGACTTGTCAACCCCTCTAAATGCTACACCAAAATGGACAAGAATATGTGCACGTGTGTACTGTGGTCCGTCGCTATGTGTGTGTGGCGCAGCAGTATCAGGGTTTAGGAGTTTAGTAATTTAAGTATTTAGGTATTTTGTGGTTTATAGGTTTTATTTACATAATTAAATAACAAAAAAATTATTTTTATGATTTTTTCTCATTTTCAAGGTTATAACCATTGAAAATATTATAATTTTTAATTTTTTTTCAAATGTTAATACAATATTTAATTATAATAATCATAAAAATTAAATATCATGTAAATTCAATATATTTAATTTTATTGATCGATATTATAATACTGATCATAAAATAGATTAATAAACTTTTATTAATAAGATAGATATTAATTAAAATATATTTGCAGAACCCAAAATAATTCAAAATCATAGTAAATTATATTACAAAATAAAATTTTAAATTTTTGAAATTTTGTTTATTTTTATAAGCTTATTTTTTTTAATAAAAAATAATTTATTTAAATTATATCTGTCTCACTCATTATTTATTTTGTAATTAATATTTTTATAAAATAAACTCAAAAAATAATTAAAATGAATATTTAAAATTATAATAAATACAAATAAAAATGAAAATTATTTTTATTATTTAGGTTATATAGGTTTAATGGTTTAAGTATTTAGGATGTTTTGGGGTTTAGGAGTCTAGAGATTTAAATGTTTAGTCATTTAGTGGTTTATATGTTTTATTTAAATAATAAAATAATAAAAAATTATTTTTGTGATTTTTTATCATTTTTGAAGGTTATAACCTTTGAAAATATAATAATTTTTAAATTTTTTTCAAATGTAAATATAATATTTAGGTATAATAACTTAATAATTAAAATACATTTTAATTGAATATAAGTAATTTTATTGTTCGATATTATAAAAATAATAAAATAATTAATTAATAAACTATTATTAATAAGATTGTTCGCAATTAAAATATAATTGCAAACCTACATATCATGAATCAAAATCAAAGTAAAATATATTACTATATAATAATTTTTTGTTTTTTAATTTTTACTTTTTTATATAAGCTTATTTTTTTTTGATTAAAAATAAATTATTAAATTTATATTTGTCTCACTCATTATTTATTTTTTGATTGATATTTCTATAAAAAATAAACTAATAGATAATTAAAATGAATATTTAAAATTATAATGAATGCAAATTAAAATGAGATTTATGATTTATTATATATGGTATACCGGTTTAATGGTTTGATTATTTAGTGGTTTATAGGTTTAATTTATATAATAAAAATTTAAATTCTATTTTTGATTTTTTCTGATTTTCAAAGGTTATAACCTTTGAAAATAAAATACTTTTTAAAATTTTTTGAAATGTGAATACCACGTATAATTATATTAATCTTACAAATTAATATCATATAAATTCAATATAAATAATTTTAATGATAGATATTATAATAATGATCAAAAATTAAATTAATAAACTATTATTAATAATATTAATATTAATTAAAATATATTTACATAACACAAAATGATTCAAAATCAAATCAAAATATATTACTAAATAATAATATTTAATTTTTATAATTTTCCTTCTTTTTATAAGCATATATTTTTTTTATTAAATTATATTATTTAAATAATATTTGTCTCACTCGAAATTTATTTTCTAAATAATTTTTCTAAAAAATTAAACTATAAATAATTAAAATTAATATTTAAAATTATGATAAATAGAAATAAAAATGAGATTTATTATTTATTAAGTAGTATATAGCTGTTAAATGGTTTGTCTTTTAGGGTTTCGGGATTTATGAGCTTACTAATTTAAGTAAGAATTTAAGGTTATATAGGTTTTATTTAATAAATGAAATAACAAAAAATTTATTTTTTTTTATTTTTTCACATTTTCAAAGGTTATAACCTTTGAAAATAATATAATTTTAGAATTTTTTTCAAAAGTGAATATAATATTTTGTTATAATAATAATTATATTTATATATCATATAAATTCAATATAAATATTTTTATTGATAAATATTCTAATAATGATGAAAAAATAACTTAATAATCTTTTATTAATAAGATAGATATCAATTAAAATATATTTACAAAACTTAAAATGATTTAGAAGAAAAGCAAAATATATTACTATATAAAAAATTTTTGTTTTGAAATTTTTTTTTCATTTAAAAAGTTTATCAATTTTATTTTGATGAAAAATAATTTATATAAAATATATTTGCGTAACTCATAATTTATTTTGTAATTAATATTTATATAAAAATAAACAAATAAATAATTAAATTTGAATATTTAAAATTAAAATGAAAAAAATGAGATTTATTCTTTATTATTTAGGATATTCCGGTTTAATTTAAATTATATCTGTCTCACTAATACTTTATTTTGTAATTAATATTTCTATAAAAATAAACTGATACATAATTAAAATTAGAATTAAAATTATACTGAATAATTAAAATAATTTATTTTGTTCCTCTCTCAACTCTATAATGATTGCTAAGCTCTAACCAAAATAATATGAGCTTTTACTTTATCTCTATTATGTCTCATCATATTTGATGTTGAATCACTGGGATATCTAAGGTAATTTGACTCTTGTACGCTAAAAGGCCAAACGAGAGTTGTACCCCTATGTGTTGAAATAGCTAGTTGTTGAGGATGCTATTTATATTGATTATTTTAATTTCTTCTAAAATATCTCTCATGCACACACTCAAAGCAATTTTTTAAAAACATAGTTCACCTCTAAAAAAATAACCACCATGTAGCCTATTAGAACAAACTAGCCCCAGGGTGGTTTGAGCAGGGCAAGAAGTATGGGCTCTCTTTAAATCGAGAATCAAAAATTTTATTTTATTGGCATGTCTAAGCCTTTTTTTCATATCCTCATGGATATAAAAAGTATCATTTCTTTCTTTTTATATTAAATGAGTTATGTATACAAGCTCACAATACCCAAAAAGGTGTAAATGAATCATATTCAAATGTATAAAAGGTTTTAATCATTGCTCAAAATATTAGTCTTGCATATTGACACATGAGGTCACAAATCAAAGGAAAAAGCCATAGTGATATTTCCAATCCCAAGAATTTTATCTATAGAAAGTTATAAAGAGTAGTACTCGAGCTTTAACTATTTTTAGGGTCATGACTTTTGCTCTTGATGAATCTCCAAAGTTACAATCATTCCTAGTGCAATGACTTTGCAATATAAAGATAAAATGAACAAGCTATGGTCATATCCAATACTGTGACTCAGTATTATAGTGATTAAATATGTATTCATGTTCATTCTTAGTACCATAACAATATGTTCAATAGAGAGACACAAGTTATGGCATATTCTCATCGATATGATTTTGTGTTCTAGACACAAAATATACAATCATGACCATTGCTAATGCTACAATAATCTAAAGCAAGAAAGACACAGGATCCATAACTCACCCCTTGAGTCATGACTTTGTTTTACATATACAAAAAGATAAATCTGTGACATTCCTAAAAGTTGTGAATTTCAATTTAAATTTAACACTTTAATTTTTGATTATAAATGTGCAAAACATGAGATTTAGGATTTAGGGTTTATGGATTAGAATTATAGTTTATGGTTTATGATTTAGGATTTAAGTCATTATGCGCACTGCGTCCTTTCCATTCGGATTTTTCCAAGCCTTTTGGAGGAACCTAAATGATGCACCATATTAAAACTATGCAAATATAAGATTGTGCATGTGTGTGATATGCAGCATCAAGCATTTTCCTATGTCATTGCTATGCAATGAAATAAATGTAAAACTGAATACCCATAAATCCACAAGTCCATATCTACTACACTTTATCAATTCATTCTCACCTTTGAATTCCACATTCTTTTGCTCCAATGATTTTCAAAAGAGTATCTCATGGGTTAGAATGCTTCCTCCTCGAGCTCCAAGAAGTGGCTGTATGTTGCACCTACAAAATATCAAAAAATATGCATGCATCGGTGTGCATGTGTGATGAGGTCCATCTCATAGTCTAATTATCTACGCGTACAACCAAGCTATAATACAAGTAAAATTACAAAATGCTATAAAGATGGGTATTCTGCTCCCGAGAGTGTAACATCGCCTAATGTGTATTTACAAAATGCATTAGTGGGCTCCACTTAGAGATACTCATGGGTCCAGTTGCCCTCATTGCATGCTACATAGAGAACATAAAAGATTGTGTGTGTGAGTATCAAATGATCCGTCTCTACAAGTACATGGTGCATACAAAGTCCAAAATACAAATAAGACTACAAATATAAACTACAAGTTTGAATCTTTCGCTCCCGTGTGGCTGGTCTGGACTTCATTGCTTACTGGCCTTGCTTGGTGATGCTTCGAATTTTGCCGGCTCTCCAATTAATCATGGATTACCCACTACTCCTGTTGGGCGACGGTTGGGTGGCCCTCTATTCTTCCTGATAAAGCTAGTGGGACCCAATTCAAGCTACTCCTGTGTTTACTCCCGACCATTTGCTCGGTCTCATCAGTTGTCTTAATGTTATTATTCCGGCCTCTTTGTGGGGCCCTCTACAAGCTGGTGGCCCATACTTCTGGCTGCTTCCAGGACTTGCTGGCCCCTCTAAATGCTACACCAAAATTGACAAGAATATGTGCTCGTGTGTACTGTGGTCCATCGCTTGTGTGTGTGGTGCAGTAGTATTAGGGTTTAGGAGTTTAGTAATTTAAGTATTTAGGTATTTTGTGGTTTATAGGTTTTATTTATTTAATTAAATAACAAAAAAAAATTTTTATGATTTTTTTTCATTTTCAAGGTTATAACCATTAAAAATATTATAATTTTTAATTTTTTTTCAAATGTTAATACAATATTTAATTATAATAATCATACAAATTAAATATCATGTAAATTCAATATAAATAATTTTTTTGATCAATATTATAATACTTATCATAAAATAGATTAATAAACTATTATTAATAAGAAAGATATTATTTAAAATATATTTGCAAAACCTAAAATGATTCAAAATCAAAGTAAAATATATTACTAAATAATAATTTTTTATTTTTAAATTTTTGATTCTTTTTATAAGCTTATAAATTTTTTTGATGAAGATAAATTATTTAAATTATATTTGTCTCATTCATAATTTTATTTTGCAATTACTATTTCTATAAAAATAAACTAATAAATAATTAAAATGAATATTGAAATTATAATGAATACAAATAAAAATTAGATTTATGATTAATTATTTAGGGTATACCAGTTTAATGGTTTAAGTATTTAGAAGATTAGGAGTTGAGTGATTTAAATGTTTAGGCATTTAGTAGTTTATACGTTTCATTTAAATAATGAAATAACAAAAAAAATATTTTTCAAATTTTCTTCAATTTTGAAGGTTACAACCTTTATAAATATAATAATTTTTATATTTTTTTCAAATGTAAATACAATATTTAGTTATAATAAACTTAATAATTATATATCCTGTAAAAAAATAAACAATTTTATTGATAGATATTAATAAACTGAATATAAATATAAATATAATAATGATCAAAAAAAAATTAATAAGCTATTATTTATTGATAGATATTTATATATTATTTATAAATACCTAAACCTTTAAAGATGGTTTAAATGTTTAGGTATTTAAGTGGTTTGGGGTTTACGAGTTTAATGATTTAAGCATTTAGGCATTTAGTAGTTTATAGGTTTTATATAAACAATAAAATAACAAAAAATTTATTTTTGTGATTATCTTATTTTCAATGATGATAACCTTTAAAAATATAATAATTTTTAAATTATTTTCAAATTTAAATATAATATTTAGTTATAATAATCTTTATAATTATATATCATGTAAATTCAATATAAATAATTTTATTAATAAATATTCTAATAATGATCAAAAAATGAATTAATAATCTATTATTAATAAGATAGATATCAATTAAAATATAAATACAAAACGTAAAATGATTCAGAAGCAAAGCAAAATATATTAATATATAATAATTTTTTGTTTTGAAAATTTTTTTTATTTTAAAAAGTTTATCTATAAATTTTTGATGAAAAATAATTTATATAAATTATTTTGGTCTAGCTCAATTTATTTTGAAATTAATATTTATATATAAATAAACAAATAAATAATTAAAATGAATATTAATAATTATAATTAAAAAAATGAGATTTATTATTAATTATTTAGGGATACTATTTTAATTTAAATTAGATCTATCTCAATAATAATTTATTTTGTAATTAATATTTCTATAAAAATAAAGTGATAAATAATTTAAATAAAAATTTAAAATTATACTAAATAAATATTAAAATGAGATTTATGAATTATTATTAATGTTTAGTAGTTCAATATTTTAAGTATTTAGAGGTTTTGTCGTTTAGGAGTTTAGCGATTTATGTTTTTAGGCATTTAGTGGTTTATAGTTTTTATTTAAACAATGAAATAAAAAAAATATTTTTGATATTTTTTCACATTTTCAAGGTTATAACCTTTGAAAATATGATAATTTTAAATTTTTTTAAAAATGTGAATACAATATTTTGTAATAATAATCATTATAATTATATATAATATAAACTAAATATAAACAAATTTATTGATAGATATGATATCAATTATCATAAAATAAATTAATATGTTATTATTAATATGATAGATAAAAATTAAAATATAATTAAAAAACCTTAAATTATTCAAAAACAATGTAAAATTTATTACTAAATAATAATTTATGTTTTTTAGTTTTTGCTTCTTTTTATAAGCTTATATATTTTTTTGATGAAAAATAAATTATTTAAATTATAATTGTATCACTCATAATTTATTTTGTAATTAATATTTCAATATATTATTTAAATTATATTTAAGGTTTACGAGTTTAAAGGTTTTACTATTTAGGGGCTTCGGGGTTTAGGAGTTTAGAGATTTATGTTTTAAGGCATTTAATGGTTTATAAGTTTTATTTAAACAATGATATAACAAAAAATTTATTTTTGTTATTTTTTATCATTCTTGAAGGTTATAACCATTGAAAATATAATAATTTTTAAATTTTTTTTATATGTCAATACTATATTTAGTTATGATAATCTTAAAAATTATATATCATGTTAATTCAATATAAACAATTATATTGATAGATATTATATTAATGATCAAATAATAAAATAATAAACAATTATTAATAAGAAAGATTTTATTTTAAATATATTTGCAAAACGTAAATTTATTAAAAATGAAAATATATTACTAAATAATAATTTTTTTGATGTTTTGCTTCTTTTTATAAGTTTATATTTTTTTTTATTAAAAGTAAATTATTTAAATTATATTTTTCATCCTCATAATTTATTTTTAATTTATAATTCTATAAAAATAAACTAATAAATAATTAAAATAAATATTTAAAACTATAATGATTACAAATAAAATAGACTTATTATTAATAATTTAGGATATACTAATTTAATGCTTTAAGTATTTAGTTGTTTTGGGGTTTATTGATTTAAGTGTTTAGGCCTTTAGTGATTTATAGTTTTTATTTAAAGAATGATAAAATAAAAAATTTAATTTTTTGATTTTTTTTAATTTTTGAAGGTTATAACCTTTGAAAAAATAACAATTTTAAATTTTTTTTATATGTGAATACTATATTTAGTTATGATAATCTTAATAATTATATATCATGTAAATTCAATATAAACAATTATATTGTTAGATATTATATTAATGATCAAAAAATAAATTAATAAACTATTATTAATAAGACAGATTTTATTTAAAATATATTTGCAAAACATAAATTTATTCAAAATCAAAATAAAATATATTACTATATAATAATTTTTTTGATATTTTGCTTCTTTTAATAAGTTTATATTTTTTTATATTAAAAGTAAATTATTTAAATTATATTTGTCTTCCTCATAATTTATTTTTAATTTATAATTCTATAAAAATAAATTAATATATAATTAAAATGAATATTTAAAACTATAATGAATACAAATAAACTAAAGATTTATTATTTATTATTTAGGATATATTAGTTTAATGGTTTAAGATTTTAGGTGTTTTAGGGTTTAGTGATTTAAGTATTTAGGCCTTTAGTGATTAATAGTTTTTTTTTAAGAATTAAAAAAATAAAAAATTTAATTTTTTAATTTTTTTTAATTTTTTTTTTAATTTTTGAAGGTTATTACCTTTGAAAATATAATAATATTTAATTTTTTTAAAATGTTAATATAATATTTAGTTATAATAATCTTAATAATTATATACAATGTAAACTCAATATAAATAATTTTATTTATACATATTATAATAATGATCAATAAAAAATTAATAAACTATTATTAATAAGAATGATATAAATTAAAATATATTATGATATATAAAATGATTCAAAATCAAAATAAAATATATTACTAAATAATAAATTTTTGTTTTTAAAATTTTGCCTATTTTTATAAGGATATATATTTTTTTTGATGAAAAATAAATTATTTATATAAGATCTGTCTCACTATTAATTTATTTTGTAATTAATATTTCTATAAAAATAAACGGATAAATAATTAAAATAAAAATTTTAAATTATAAGTAAATAAAATTAAATTGATATTTATGATTTTTTATTAATGTACACTTGTTTAATGGGTTAAGTAATTAGAGGTTTTGTCATTTAGGAGTATAGCAATTTATGTTTTTAGGAATTTAGTTGCTTATAGGTTTTATTTAAACAATAAAATAATAAAAAAAATTTGTAATTTTTTATCATTTTCATATGTTATAAGCTTTGAAAAAATAATAATATTTAAAATTTTTTGAAATGTGAATACAATAATTAGTTATTTTAATATTAATAATTATATATCATATAAATTCAATATAAACAATTTTATTGATAGATAATATAATAATGATCAAAAATTAAATTAATAATCTATTAATATTAAGATAGATATTAATTAAAAAATATTTACAATACCCAAATCGATTCAAGATAAGACTATAATATATTACTATATAATAATTTTTAATTTTAAAATATTTACTTATTTTATAAGCGTATATATATTTTTTGATTAAAAATATATTATTTAAATTATATTTGTTGCACTCATAATTTATTTTGTAATAAATATTTTATAAAAATAAACTAATAAATAATTAAAATCAATATTTAAAATTATGATAAATAAAATAAAAATTGGATTTATTAATTATTAAGATGTATATAGCGGTTTAATGGTTTATGTATTTAGGAGGTTACTAATTTACCTATAAATGCATTTAGTGGTTATATGTTTTATTTAAATAATAAAATTACAAAAAAATTATTTTTGTTATTTTTTGATATTTTCAAAAGTTATAACCTAAGAAAATACAATATATTTTAAATTTTTTTCTAAAGTGAATACAATCTTTAGTTATAATAATCATTATATTTATATATCATATAAATTCAATATTAAAAATTCTATTGATAAGTATTCTAATAATGATTGAAAAATAAATTAATAATCTATTATTAATAAGATAGATATGAATTAAAATATAATTACAAAACCTAAAATGATTCAGAAGCAGAGAAAAATATATTACATTATAATAATTTTTTTTTGAATTTTTTTTCTTTTTAAAAAGATTATGTATATTTTTTTGATGAAAAATAATTTATATAAATTATATTTTGTAACTCATAATTTATTCTGTAATTAATATATTTATAAAAATAAACAAATAAATAATTAAAATGAATATTTAAAATTATAATGAAAAAAAATGAGATTTATTATTTATTATTTAGGGATACTGGTTTAATTTAAATTAGATATTTCTCATTGATAATTTATTTTGTAATTAATATTTCTATAAAAATAAACTGATAAATATTTAAAATAAAAATTTAAAATTATACTGAATAAAATTTAAAATGAGATTTATGATTTATTATTACTGTATACCAGTTTAATGGATTAATTATTTAGAGGTTTTCTAATTTAGGATTTTAGCGATTTATGTTTTTAGGCTTTTAGTGGTTTATATGTTTTATTTAAAAAAATAAAATAGGAAAAAAAATTTCTATAATCTTTTCTCATTTTCATAGGTAACCTTTGAAAATATAATAATATTTAAAATTTTTTGAAATGTGAATACAATACTTAGTTATAATAATATTATTAATTATATATCATATAAATTCAATAAAAACAATTTTATTGATATATATTATAATAATGATCAAAATTAAGTTTATAAACTATTTATATTAAGATAGATTTTAATTAAAAAATAATTAGAAAACCCAAATTGATTCAAAATTATAGTAAAATATATTTATGGTTAACAATTTTTAATTTTTAAATTTTTAGTTCTTTTATAAGCATATATATTTTTTAAATTATATTAGTCGCACTCATAATTTATTTTGTAATAAATATTTCTATAAAAATAAACTAATAAATAATTAAAATGGATATTTAAAATTATAATAAATAGAATTAAAAATTAGATTTATTAATTATTAAGTAGTATATAGCGGTTTAATGGTTTATGTATTTTGGCATTGCGGGGTTTAGGAGTTAACTGATTTAACTGTGCATGCATTTAGTGGTTTATAGGTGTTATTATAAAAAAATATCAAAAAATTTATTTTTTTATTTTTTGATATTTTCAAAGTTTATAACCTTTGAAAATATAATAATTTTTAATTTTTTTTCAAAAGTGAATACAATATTTATTTATAATAATCATTATATTTATATATCATATAAATTCAATATAAATATTTTTATTGATAAAAATTTTAATAATGATCAAAGAATAAATTAATAATCTAATATTAATAAGATAAATATCAATTTTAATATAATTACAAAACCTAAATGATTCAGAAACAAAGCAAAATATATTAATATATAATAATTTTTTGTTTTGAATTTTTTTTCTTTTAAAAAGTTTATCTATATTTTTTTGATGAAAAATAATTCTATAAATTATATTTGTCTAACTCAATTTATTCTGTAATTAATAATTATATAAAAATAAATGAATAAATAATTAAAATGAATATTTTAAATTATAATGAAAAAAATAATATTGAGATTTATTATTTATTATTTAAAGTATACAGGTTTAAAATGATTATCTATTAAGGGTTTTCGAGATTTAGGAGTTATTGATTTAAGTATTTAGGAATTTAGTGGTTTATAGGATTTATTTAAACAATGAAATAAGAAAAAAATTATTTTTGTTATTTTTTCACATTTTCAAAGTTTATAACATTTGAAAATATAATAATTTTAAAACTTTTTTAAATTGTGAATAAAAAATTTAGTAATAATAATAATAATAATTATATATAATATAAACTAATTAAAAATAATTTTATCGATAGATATTATATCAATTATCAAAAAATAAATTAATAAACTATTATTAATATGATATATATAAATTAAAATAAATTAATAAACTGTTCAGCGTCTCTAATCTCTTCTCTCTGTGTGATTTATCGTGACTATTCTGTGTGCTGCATACTGTAAGACATTTTTGTTGATTTAATCTGTAATGCATAAGCATTTTCTGGTATATTTAGCTAGTCGTACTGAGCAACTAGCGAACCACATTATTTTCGGTGTTTATTTCTCATTTTTTGATTCTATCATGAATGGTTGCTGAATTGGGATATATATATTGCTTGTTTTCTGTTGTTTCTGTGTTTCTGTATCTCAATCCACTACCGTGGAAGCACAATTGCCCAATAATTATATAAGGTATACCGGTTTAATGGATCGATTATTTAGGGGTTTTGTCATTTAGGAGTTTTGCAATTTATGTTTTTAGGCATTTAGTGGTATATAGGTTTTATTTATATAATAAAAATAAAAAATATTTTTTTTGATTTTTTTTTTGATTTTCAAAGGTTATAACCATTGAAAATAAAATAATTTTTAAAATCTTTTGAAATGTGAATACCATGTATAATTATATTAATCTTATTAATTATATATCATATAAATTCAATATAAATAATTTTAATGATAGATATTATAATAATGATCAAAAATTGATTTAATAAACTATTATTAATAATATAAATATTAATTAAAATATATTTACATAACACAAAATGATTCAAAATCAAATAAAAATATATTACTAAATAATAATAATTAATTTTTAATTTTTTCCATCTTTTTATAAGCTTATATATTTTTATGACTAAAAATAAATTGTATAAATAATATCTGTCTCACTCGAAATTTATTTTGTAATTAATTTTTCTAAAAAATTAAAATATAAATAATTAAAATTAATATTTAAAATTATAATAAATAGAAATAAAAATGAGATTTATTATTTATTAAGTAGTATACAACTGTTATAAGGTTTTTGTATTTAGGGGTTTCGGGTTTTATGAGCAACTGATTTAAGTAAGTAAACATTTAATGGTCTATAGGTTTAATTTAAAAAATAAATAACAAAAAATTTATTATTTGTATTCTTTCTCATTTTTTATGATTATAACCATTGAAAATATAATAATTTTTAATTTTTTTTCAAAAGTGAATACAATATTTATTTATAATAATCATAATAATTATTTATCATATAAATTCAATATAAATAAATTTATTGAAAGATATTCTAATAATTATAAAAAATAATTAAAAATCTATTATGAATAAGATTGATATTACTTAAAATATAATATCAAAACCTAAAATGATTCAAAAGCAAAGCAAAATATATTACTTAATAATAATTATATGTTTTAAATTTTTATTCTTTTTATAAGCTTATCTATTTTTTGATGAAAAATTATTTTTATAAATTATATTTTTAACTTATAATTTATTTTATAATTAATATATATATATAAATAAAAAACTTAACAATCAAAATGAATTTTTTAAATTATAATGAAAACAAATAAAATGAGATTTATTAATTATTATTTAGGATATACCGGTTTAAAGGATTTTCTATATAGGGGTATCTGGATTTTGTAGTCTAGTGATTTATGTGTTTATGCATTTAGTGATTTATAAGTTTTATTTAAACAATAAAATAACAAAATAAATATTTTTTTTTATTTTTTCACATGTTCAAAGGTTATAATATTTGAAAATATAAAAATTTTAAAACATTTTTCAAATGTGAATACAATATTTAGTTATAATAATTATTAAATTTATATATCATATAGATTCAATATAAACATTTTTATTGATTAATATTCTAATAATGATTAAAAAATAAATTAATAATATTTTATTAATAATTTAGATATCAATTTAAATATAATTACAAAAAGTAAAATGATTCAGAAACAAAGCAAAATATTTTACTATATAATATTTTTTTCTTTTTAATTTTTTTCTTCTTTTATTAAGTTTATCTATATTTTTTTGTTGAAAATTAATTTATATAAATTATATATTTCTATCTTATAATTTATTTTGTAATTAATATTTATATAAAAATAAACAAATAAATAATTAAAATGAATATTTAAAATTATAATAAAAAAATAAAAATGAGATTTATTATTTATTATTTAGGATATACATGTTTAAAAAATTTATCTATTTAGGGTTTTCGAGATTTAGAAGTTATTGATTTAAGTATTTAGGCATTTAATGGTTTATAGGTTTTATTCAAACAATGAAATAACAAAAAATTTATTTTTGATACTTTTTCAAATTTTTAAAGGTTAACATTTGAAAATATAATTATTTTAAAATTTTTTAAAAAAGTGAATACAATATTTAGTAATAATAAATATTATAACTATATATAATATTATTTAAATATAAACATTTTTATTTATAGATATTATATCAATTATCAAAAAATAAATTAATAAACTATTTGTAATTTGATAGATATAAATTAAAATATAATTAAAAAACCTAAAATGATTCAAAATCAAAGTAAAATATATTACTAAATAATAATTTTTTTTAGTTTTTGCATCATTTTATAAGCTTATATGTTTTTTTGATGAAAAATATATTATTTAAATTATATTTTATCACTCATAATTTATTTTCTAATTAATATTTATATAAATTATTTAAATTATATTTAAGGTTTACGAGTTTAAAGGTTTAAGTATTTAGGGGCTTCGGGGTTTAGGAGTTTAGATATTTATGTATTTAGCCATTTAATGGTTTATAAGTTTTATTTAAACAATGATATACCAAAAAATTTATTTTTGTTATTTTTTCTCATTTTTGAAGGTTATAAACTTTGAAAATATAATAATTTTTAAATTTTTTTTATATGTGAATACTATATTTAGTTATGATAATCTTAATAATTATATATCATGTAAATTCAATATAAACAATTATAATGAAATATTTTATATTAATGATCAAAAAATAAATTAATAAACTATTATTAATAAGATAGATATTATTTTAAATATATTTGCAAAACGTAAATTTATTTAAAATTAAAGTAAAATAAATTACAAAATAATAATTTCTTTAAATGTTGCTTCTTTTTATAAGTTTATATTTTTTTTATTAAAAGTAAATTATTGAAATTATATTTGTCTTCCTCATAATTTATTTCTAATTAATAATTCTATAAAAATAAACCAATAGATAATTATAATGAATATTTAAAATTATAATGAATACCAATAAAATAGAGATTTATTATTTATTATTCAGGATATAATAGTTTAATAGATTAAGTATTTAGGTGTTTTGGGGTTTAGTGATTTAAGTGTTTAGGCCTTTAGTGATTTATAATTTTTATTTAAAGAATAAAAAAATAAAAAATTTAATTTTTTGATTTTTTTTAATTTTTGAAGGTTATAACCTTTGAAATTATAATAAATTTTAATTTTTTTTAAATGTGAATATTATATTCAGTAATAATAATTTTAATAATTATATATAATGCAAACTCAATATAAATACTTTTATTAATAGATATTATAATAATGATCAATAAAAAATTAATAAACTATTATTAATAAGAATGATATAAATTAAAATATAATTTCAAAATCTAAAATGATTCAAAATAAAAATAAAATATATTACTAAATAATAAATTTTTATTTTAAAAATTTTGCCTGTTTTTATAAGGATATATATTTTTTTTTGATGAAAAATAATTATTTAAATTAGATCTGTCTCACTAATAATTTATTTTGTAATTAATATTTCAATAAAAATATACTGATAAATAATTAAAATAAAAATTTAAAATTATATTTAATATAAATTAAATTGAGATTTATTATTTTTTATTAATGTACACCTGTTTAATAGTTTAAGTATTTATAAGTTTTGTCATTTAGGAGTTTAGCAATTCATTATTTTAGGCATTTAGTGGTTTATAGGTTTTATTTAAACAATAAAATAACATAAAAAATTTATAATTTTTTCTCATTTTCATAGCTTATATCCTTTTAAAATATAATAATTCTTAAAATTTTTTGACATGTGAATATAATATTTAGTTTTAATAATATTAATAATTATATATCATATAAATTCAATATAAACAATTTTATTGATAGATAATATAATAATGATCAAAAATTAAATTAATAAACTATTAATAAAAAGATTGATATTAATTAAAAAATATTTACAAAACCCAAATTGATTAAAAATTAAAGTAAAATATATTACTGTATAATAATTTTTAATTTTTAAATATTTACTTCTTTTATAAGCACATATTTATTTTGATTAAAAATAAATTAATTTAGATATATATGTCACTCTCATAATTTAATTTGTAATAAAGATTTCTATAAAAATAAACTAATAAATAATTAAAATGAATATTTAAAATTATAATATATAGAAATAAAAATTAGATTTATTAATTATTAAGTAGTATATAGCGGTTTAATGGTTTATGTATTTAGGCATTATGAGGTTTAGGAGTTTACTGATTTAACTCTGTATGCATTTAGTGGTTTATAGGTTTTATTAAAAAAATAAAATAATAAAAATTTATTTTTATTATTTTTTGAGATTTTCAAAGGTTATAACCTTTGAAAATATAATAATTTTAAAATTTTTTCTAAATGTGAATACAATATTTAGTTATAATAATCATTAATTTTATATATCATATAAATTTAGTATAAACAATTTTTTTAATAAATATTCTAATAATGATCAAAAAATAAATTAATAATCTATTATTAATAAGATAGATATCAATTAAAATAGAATTACAAAACTTAAAATGATTCAGAAGAAAAGCAAAATATATTACTATATAATAATTTTTTGTTTTGAATTTTTTTTTCTTTTTAAAGGTTTATCAATAATTTTTTGATGAAAAATAATTTATATAAATTATATTTGTATAACTCAATTTATTTTGTAATTAATATTTATATATAAATAAACAAATAAATAATTAAAATGAATATTTAAAATTATAATGAAAAAAAATGAGATTTATTATTTATTATTTAGGGATACCGGTTTAATTTAAATTAGATCTGTCTCAAAAATAATTTATTTTGTTATTTATATTTCTATAAAATAAATTGATAAATAATTAAAATTTAAAATTATACTGCATAAAAATTAAACTGAGATTTATGATTTATTATTAATGTCTACCTGTTTAATGATTTAAATATTTTTTTGTTATCTTATTTAAAAAAATAAAATAACAAAAAAAATTCTATAATTTTTTATCATTTTCATATGTTATAACATTTGAAAATATAATAATATTTAAAATTTTTTAAAATTTTAATACAGTATTTTGTTATAATAATATTAATAATTATATATCATATAAATTTAATATAAATAATTTTATTGATAGATATTATAATAATGAACAAAAATTAAATTTTTAAACTATTAATATTAAGATAGATATTAATTAAAAAATATTTACAAAACCCAAATTGATTCAAAATTAAAGTAACTTATATTACTTGATAATAATTTTTAATTTTTAAATTTATACTTCTTTTATTAGCGTATATTTTTATTAGATAAATAATATATTATTTAAATTATATTTGTCCCACTCATAATTTATTTTGTAATAAATATTTCTAAATAAATACACTAATAAATAATTAAAATGAATATTAAAAATATAATAAATAGCAATAAAAAATAGATTTATTAATTATTAAGTAGTATTTAGCGGTTTAATGGTTTATATATTTAGGCATTACGGGGTTTAGGAGTTTACTGATTTAACTTTATATACATTTAGTAGGGCTCCTCACGGGACTCGGAGATTCACGTTCCGACCCAAAGTCTTGTCCCGAAAAAATCGGGACTGAGAAAAATCCGTTGACTTTGACTTTTCCCGTCCCGTCCTGTCACATATTTTTTTTTGGGATGGTTCCGGATCTTATGCAATATCCATCCCGAGAACCATCCCGTCCTAAAAAACTGATACTAGAACTAGGAATATATATGTATATATATATATATATATATATATATACATGAAGATGCCACCAATTCCGCTACTGCCCATCCAATTCCGATGCACCTATTGTTGTTCCGACGAGTTCCAAGCCACCTCATGCCGTTCCAGCCATGTTCAGTTAGGTCCAGCCCTTGTCCGTCGCACTTCTAGTTGCCTCCACCGTGTCTCAGATGCCACCAGCCTTTTGGTTTGTTTTTCTGACGAGAATTGAGTGATTAATTATTATTATTATTATGTATCTCAGTCAGTTTTGTTGAGTAATGGTTGTTGTGTTGTGGTTGGGCCGAATGAGTTGGCTGAATGTGTTACAGTCAGTTTAGTAGAGCTTGCTTGTTTGAAATATTTATATGTATTTATACTTAACATATCATATTAATTAATGGCAATGCAGATGGGACAATCCATCGGTAAATGAAAAATATAATAAATTGAAGATGATCACATCTCAAAAGATCAAAGTACTAGTAAATCCAATCATCATCCTTTTACGAACCCTCCCATTATTACGGCAGGTTCTTCAATTCTAATTGTAAAAGAGAGTCAAGGTACATATGAACCTCAAGCTCATAAAAAAGTATAAGTCTGCTGTTTGGGAAACTTATGATATATTAGTTGATTCAAAGGGAAATGAAACTGGTATGGCAGCTTGTATATAGTATAGGAAAGAATACTTAGAAAAAAGTGATCAAGGTACTTCTGGTTTATAAAAATACTTGAGAAGGACTTGTAGGAAATTTCCACTCAAAAAAGAATTAATAGAAGCTCACAAAGGTAAAGACAAGTTACAATCTTTGTTGAGTTTCACTAAAGGTACTAGTTCAGAGGATAACAAATTAACTTGTTGGCAATTTGATAAACAACTAGTTAGGGAGGCTTTGGTGAAAATGATCATAAAAGATAAATTGCCTTTTTATTTTGTTGAGAGGGATGAGTTTAAGGAGTTTTGTGAAGTTAGTGTGCCTCAATTTAAAATTCCATCTAGGCACTCTATACTGAGGGATTGTTTTTCTTTGTTTGTGAAGGAAAAGAAGAAATTATTTGATAGCAATTCATCTCATTGTTGTAGAGTTTCATTGACTACCGACACTTGGACTAGCATTCAATATTTGTCTTATATATGTTTGAGTATTCATTTCATTGATTCTCAATAGAATATGCATAATAGGCTTTTGAACTTTTGTCTAATTAAAAGTCATTTTGGAGTTAATATTAGAAATGCTATTGAGTTTTGCATGAATGAATGGGGTTTCAGAATGTTGATGTGCATTACTATTGACAATGCATCAAATAATGATGTTGTAGTTGAACAATTGAAAAAAAGGCTTGTGAAGAAAAGTGTTGTACCTTTGAGAGGCGAGCATTTTCATATGAGATGTTGTGCTCATATCCTAAAATTAATTGTCAGAGATGGCATTGTAGTAGTTGAGGGTGCTATTCAAAAAAATTAGAGGTGTGGTGAAATATGTGAGGAGCAGTCCTAAAAGATTAGATATGTTTAAGTTATGTGTTGAAGAAGCAAACTTGACATATAGATTTTCATTGCAATTAGGTTGTCCTACAAGATGGAATTCAACTTATTTGATGCTACAAACTGATATAAAATATCAAAAAGAATTTGATAAGTTGGAGTACAAAGACAAAAGGTTTTTGAAGGAGTTTGGTTCAAGCGTTCCAACTGAGAGAGACTGTACAAAAGCCAAAATCTTGGCTCGTTTCTTGAAAACTTTTTATGAGGTAACTTTTAAATTTTTTGGCTCATAATATTCTACCTCTAGTGTTTATTTTCCTCAGATTATTCAAATTTTGAAAAAAATTGAGCTTTGTGAAAATAGTAGAGATACAATAGTGTCTGAAATGGGTATGAAAATGATGCATAAATTCAACAAATATTAGGGTTCTCTTCAGTCAACAAATATTATGCTTTTTGTAGCAGTAGTGTTGGATCCTAGATATAAGCTCAAATATCTCAATGTTAAGTACACTTCGCATTATGAAGAGGAATTGGCTAAAAATATGGTGAAAAAGGTTATAAATGATTTTAATGAGATGATGGATGATTATAAAGATTTAAATGAAGATGAATCAAAAGAAGATGATTTTTATTCTACTATGTTAAAGAAAAATGATGATTTCTTTGATGGTAGTGATACTTATGTTGATGATATTTTTTGTTGAATTGGAAAAAGAACAAGAAGTTGAAGCTTTGGAAGAGTTGGATAGGTACTTGTAGGACAAACTTGAAAAAAATAGAATTGATTTTGATCTTCTAAACTGGTGGAAGGTAAATGAGGTTAGGTATCCTTCTTTGGCAAATGTAGCAAGGGATGTATTTGCTATCCAAGCATCTACTGTGGCCTACTAATCTACATTTAGTACTAGGGGGAGAACTTTAGATAAATTTAGGAGTTCTTTAACACCTATCATAGCTGAAGTTCTCATATGTCTACAAGATTGGTTGAGAAGCTTAAACAAACCTACTGAAATTGGATAATTAGTTCAAGACATTGATGATAATGAATCTGGTTAGTATACAAATCTTGTAAATTTTAATTTTACTTTTACTTATTTTATTCATTCAATTTAATAAAAATATGGTTCAATTACAATTTTCAGAGGGGTCACATATCCAAATATTCTTCCAACTATAGTTGGCCAACTAAATTTGGAATGGGTGTATAAAATTTTATAAGGTAATATTTTGTTTTTTATTACTCTTTCATCTTAGAAATTTATGTCTACATGATTAACACGTTTTCATCTTTGGTTGTCCTTCTACAGTGGAGGAATAAAAGGGAGGAGTTGTAGAAGAGATAATTAATTGGGTTTGATTTTCGTTGTTGTTCCGGGACGGACCTTTGAAATGATTATTATCATGGTTTTCATTAGTTCTATTTTTTTTTGTTATATTAAGGTGCCTACTTTTTGCAATTACTTAAGTAGTAATTGATGCTACCAATGTTTGTGGTCATCTTTAGCTATTGCTTAATATTTTAAGTAATTGTTGAAAAAATAGTAGTATTGCTATTATGGTTAACTTTCACTTGGCTGAACAAAGCCAACTTGTGAAAAAACAAAGAACCAAACCAAGCACACAACTCGGTCCCATTCTATTTAACATTTCTATCCTTTTCTGCACATCAAAGCTTTTGACAAGGTAATGAAACTCGTTTGTGGTATTCGGCCTATTAGATAAAACAAAATTGGCCCAATTTGAGTTTGAAAGATACATAAATAAGGAATGATAAATGGTACAACAAAAGGTTTCAACATGAACTAACATGGCCGGTTTGAAGAAAATAAATTGAAAAAAATGTCCGAACTCCGTTTCATCTCGGAACCATTTTCTCCAACCCAAAATCCCCGATATCCGTCCCGTCCAATCCCGATATTTTCAACCTATGGGACGGGTCTGGATCTTCAAAAAAAAATTTCGAACTGTGGGAAGGGACTGGAGATTTGTAATCCCCATCGCGTCCCGTCCCCTAAGCACCCCTAGCATTTAGTGGTTTATAGCTATTATTTAAAAAATAAAATAACAAAAAAATTATTTTTATTATTTTTTGATATTTTCAAAGGTTATAACCTTTGAAAATATAATAATTTTTAAATATTTTTCAAATGTGAATACAATATTTAGTTATACTAATCATTATATTTATATATTATATAAATATAATATAAACAATTTTATTGATAAATATTCTAATAATAATCAAAAAATAAATTAATAATCCATTAATAATAAGATAGATATTAATTAAAATATAATACAAAACTTAAATTGATTCAGAAGCAAATAAAAATATATTACTATATAATAATTTTTTGTTTTTGAATTTTTTCTTCTTTTAATAACTTTATCTATATTTTTTTAATGATAAATAATTTATATAAATTATTTTGTAATTAATATTTATATATAAATAAGCAAATAAATAATTAAAATTAATATTTAAAATTATAATGAAAAAAATGAGATTTATTATTTATTATTTAGGATATACCTGTTTAATAAAATTTATCTATTAAGGGTTTTCGAGATTTAGAAGTTATTGATATAAGTATTTAAACATTTAATGGGTCATATCTTTTATTTAAACAATGAAATAACAAAAAATTTATTTTTGATATTTTTTCAAATTTTCAAATGTCATATCATTTGAAAATATAATAATTTTTATATTATTTAAAAATGTGAATACAATATTTAATAATTATTATTATTATAACTATATATAATATAAAATAAAATAAAAACAATTTTATTGATAAATATTATATCAATTATCAAAAAATAAATTATTAAACTATTATTAATATTATAGATATAAATTAAAATATAATTAAAAAACCTAAAATGATTCAAAATCAAAGTAAAATTTATTACAAAATAATAATTTTTTTTAGTTTTTGCATCATTTTATATGCTTATATATTTTTTTGATGAAAAATATATTTTTTAAATTATATTTGTCACTCATAATTTATTTTGTAATTAATATTTCTATAAATTATTTAAATTATATTTAAGGTTTACGAGTTAAAAGGTTTAGGTATTTAGGGGCTTCGAAGTTTAGGAGTTTATAGATTTATGTAGTTAGGCATTTTATGGTTTATAATTTTATTTAAAGAATGATTTAAGAAAAAAATTATTTTTGTTATTTTTTGTTATTTTTTCTCATTTTTGAAGGTTATAACCTTTAAAAATATAACAAATTTTAAATTTTTTTAATATATGAATACTATATTTAGTTATGATAATCTTAATAATTATATATCATGTTAATTCAATATAAACAATTATATTGATAAATATTATATTAATGATCATTATATTTATATATCATATAAATTCAATATAAACAATATTATTGATAAATATTCTAATAATGATCAAAAAATAAATTAATAATTTATTATTAATAAGATAGATATCAATTAAAATATAATAATAAAACTAAAATGATTCAGAAGAAATCAAAATATATTACTATATAATATTTGTTGTTTTGAAATTTTTTTTCTTTTAAAAAGAAATCCATATTTTTTGATAAAAATTAATTTATATAAATTATATTTGTCTAACACAATTTATTTTTTAATTAATATTTATATAAAAATAAACAAATAAATAATTAAAATGAATATTTAAAATTATAATGATAAAAATAATATTGAGATTTATTCGTTATTTTTTTGGGTATACGAGTCGAATTTAAATTAGATCTGTTTCACTAATAATTTATTTTATAATTAATATTTCTATAAAAATAAACTGATAAATAATTAAAATAAAAATTTAAAATTATACTTAATAAAAATTAAATTGAGATTTATGATTTTTATAAATGTACACCTGTTTAATGGTTTAAGCATTTAGAGGTTTTGTCGTTTAAGAGTTTAACTATTTATGTTTTTAGGCATTTAGTAGTTAATAGGTTTTATTTAAACAATAAAATAACAAAAAAAATTTGTAATTTTTTCTGATTTTCATAGGTTATAACCTTTGAAAATATAATAATATTTAAAATTTTTGAAATGTAAATACAATTTTTAGTTATAATAATATTAATAATTATATATCATATAAATTTAATATTAACAATTTTATTGATAGATAATATAATAATAATCAAAATTTAAATTTATAAACTATTGTTTAAAAAAGATTGATATTAATTAAAAAATATTTACAAAACCCAAATTGATTCAAAATTAAAGTAAAATATATTACTGGATAATAAATCTTAATTTTTAAATTTTTTCTACTTTTATATGCGTATATATTTTATTTCATTAAAAATAATTTATTTAAATTATATTTGTCACACTCATAATTTATTTTGTAATAAATATTTCTATAAAAATAAACTAATAAATAATTAAAATGAATATTTAAAATTATAATAAATAGAAATAAAAATTAGATTTATAAATTATTACGTAGTATATAACGGTTTAATGGTTTATGTATTTAGGTATTATGAGGTTTAGAGGTTTACTAATTTAACTATGTATGCATTTAGTGGTTTATAGGTTTTATTAAAAAAATAAAATAATAAAAAAATTTATTTTTATTATTTTTTTATATTTTCAGAGGTTATAACCTATGAAAATATAATAATTTTTAAATTTTTTTTAAATGTGAATACAATATTTAGTTATAATAATCATTATATTTATATATCATATAAATTCAATATAAACAATTTATTGATAAATATTCAAATAAAGATTTAAAAATAAATTAATAATCTATTATTAATAAGATAGATATCAATTAAAACATAATTACAAAAAATAAAATGATTCAGAAGAAAAACAAAATATATTACTATATAATAATTTTTTGTATTGAAATTTTTTTTTCTTTTAAATAGTTTATCAATAATTTTTTGATGAAAAATAATTTACAAAATTATATTTGTCTAACTCATTTTATTTTATAATTAATATTTATATATAAATAAACAAATAAATAATTTAAATGAATGTTTAAAATTATAATGAAAAAAAATTAGATTTATTATTTATTATTTAGTAATACTGGTTTAATTTAAATTAGATCTATCTCACTAATAATTTATTTTGTAATTAATATTTCTATAAAAATAAACTGATAAATAATTAAAATAAAAATCTAAAATCTTACTGAATAAAAATTAAAAAGAGATTTAAGATTTATTATTAAAGTATACCAGTTTGATAGTTTAAGTATTTAGAGGTTTTGTAGTTAGGAGTTTAGCGATTTATGTTTTTACGCATTTAGTGGTTTATAGGTTTTATATAAAAAAATAAAAAAACAAAAAAAATTTCTATAATTTGTTATCATTTTCCTAGGTTATAACCTTTGAAAATATAATGATATTTACAATTTTTTGAAATGTAATAAAATATTTAGTTTTAATATTATTAATAATTATATATCATATAAATTCAATATAAACAATTTTATCGTTAGATAATATAATAATGATCAAAAATTAAATTAATAAACTATTAATAAAAGATATATATTAATTAAAAAATATTTACAAAACCCAAATTGATTCAAAATTAAAGTAAAATATATTAGTGGATAATAATTTTTAATTTTTAAATTTTTATTTCTTTTAGCACCGTATATCTTTTTTTATTAAAAATAAATAAATTAAATTATATTTGTCGCACTCATAATTTATTTTGTAATAAATATTTCAATAAAAATAAACTAATAAATAATTAAAATGAATATTTAAAATTATAATAAATAGAAATAAAAATTAGATTTATTAATTATTAAATAGTATATAGTAGTTTAATGGTTTATGTATTTAGGCATTACGTGGTTTAGGAGGTTACTAATTTAAATGTGTATGCATTTAGTGGTTTATAGGTTTTATTTTAAAAAAAATAAAAAAAAATTATTTTTATTATTTTTTGATATTTTCAAAGATTATAACCTTGGAAAATATAATAATTTTTAAAATTTTTTCAAAAGTGAATTAATATTTATTTATAATAATCATAATTATTATATATCATATAAATTGAATGTAATCAATTTTATTTATAGATATTCTAATAATTATAAAAAAATAAATTAAAAATCTATTATGAATAAGATTGATATTACTTAAAATATAATATCAAAACCTAAAATGATTCAAAAGCAAAGCAAAATATATTACTTAATAATAATTATTTGTCTTTATATTTTTATTCTTTTTATGAGGTTATCTATTTTTTGATGAAAAATAATTTTTGATAATTATATTTTTAACTCATAATTTATTTTATAATTAATATATATATATATAAATAAAAAACTAAATAATCAAAATGAATTTTTTAAATTATAATGAAAATAAATAAAAATGAGATTTATTAATTATTATTTAGGGGAAACACATTTAAATGATTATCTATATCGGGGTATCAAGATTTTTTAGTTTAGTTATTTAAGTGTTTAGGCATTTAGTGATTTATAGGTTTTATTTAAACAATGAAATAATATTAAAAAAATATTTTTTTTAGTTTTTTCACATGTTTAATGGTTATAATCTTTGAAAATATAATAATTTTAAATTTTTTTTCAAAAGTGAATACAATATTTAGTTATAATAATTATTAAATTTATATATCATATAAATTAAATATAAATATATTTATTGATAAATATTCTAATAATGATCAAAAAATAAATTAATAATCTATTATTAATAAGTTAGATATCAATTAAAATATAATTACAAAACCTAAAATGATTCAGAAATAATGAAAAATATATTACTATATAATAATTTTTTGTTTTTTATTTTGTTCTTCTTTTAATAAGTTTATCTATATTTTTTTGTTGAAAAATAATTTATATAAATTATATTTGTATAACTTATAATTTATTTTGTAATTAATATTTATATAAAAATAAACAAATAAATAATTAAAATGAATATTTAAAATTATAATGAAAAAAATAAAAAAGAGATTTATTATTTATTATTTAGGATATAACTGTTTAATAAAATTTATCTATTTAGGGTTTTCGAGATTTAGAAGTTATTGATATAAGTATTTAGGCATTTAATGGTTATATCTTTTATTTAAACAATGAAATAACAAAAAAATAATTTTTGATATTTTTTCAAATTTTCAAATATCATAACTTTTGAAAATATAATAATTTTAAATTTTTTAAAAATTTGAATACAATATTTAGTAATAATAATTATTATAACTATATATTATATAAAATAAATATAAACAATTTTTTTGATAAATATTATATCAATTATCAAAAAATAAATTAATAAACTATTATTAATATGATAGATATAAATTAAAATAGAATTAAAAAACCTAAAATGATTCAAAATCAAAGTAAAATTTATCACTAGATAATATTTTTTTTTAGTTTTGCATCATTTTATAAGCTTATATATTTTTTTGATGAAATATATATTATTTAAATTATATTTGTCACTCATAATTTATATTGTAATTAATATTTCTATAAATTATTTAAATTATATTTAAGGTTTACGAGTTTAAATGTTTAGGTATTTAGGGGCTTCAGGGTTTAGGAGTTTATAGATTTATGTATTTATGCATTTTATGGTATATAAGTTTTATTTAAACAATGATATAACAAAAAATTTATTTTTGTTATTTTTTTTCATTTTTGAATGTTATAACCATTTGAAAATATAATAATTTTAAAATTTTTTTTATATGTGAATACTATATTTAGTTATGATAATCTTAAGAATAATATATATCATGTTAATTCAATATAAACAATTATATTGATAGATATTATATTAATGATCAAAAAATAAATTAATAAACTATAATTAATAATATAGATATTTTTTAAAATATATTTGCAAAACGTAAATTTATTCAAAATCAAAGTAAAATATAATACTAAATAATAATCTTTTTGATGTTTTGCTTCTTCTTATAAGTTTAAATTTTTTGTTATTAAAAGAAAATTATTTAACTTATATTTGTCTTCCACAATTTATTTTTAATTTATAATTTTATAAAAATAAACAAATAAATAATTAAAATGAATATATAAAATTATAATGAATACAAATAAAATTGAGATTTATTAATTATTATTCGGGATATACTAGTTTAATGGTTTAAGTATTTAGGTGTTTTGGGGTTTAATGAAATAAGTGTTTAGGACTTTAGTGATTTATAATTTTTATTTAAAGAATAATAAAATTAAAAATTAAATTTTTGTTTTTTTTTAATTTTTGAAGGTTGTAACCTTTGAAAATATAATAATTTTTAATTTTATTTAAATGTTAATATAATATTTAGTTATAATATTTTTAATAATTATATATAATGTAAACTCAATATAAATAATTTTGTTAATAGATATTATAATAATGATTAATAAAAAATTAATAAACTATTATTAATAAGAATAATATAAATTAAAATATAATTGCAAAAACTAAAATGATTCAAAATAAAAATAAATTATATTACAAAATAATAATTTTTTTTTAAATTTTGCCTCTTTTTATAAGCATATATATTTTTTTTGATAAAAAATAAATTATTTAAAATAGATCTATCTGACTAATAATTAATCTTGTAATTAATATTTCTATAAAAATAAACTGATAAATAAAATAAATAAAAATTTAAAATTACACTTAATAAAAATTAAAATGAGATTTATGATTTATTATTAATGTATACCAATTTAATAGTTTAAGTATTTAGGAGTTTTGTCGTTTATGAGTTTAGCGATTTATGTTTTTAGGTATTTAGTGGTTTATAGGGTTTATTAAAACAATAAAATAACAATAAAAAAATTTGTAATTTTTTTTATTTTCATAGGTTATAACCATTGAAAATATTATAATATTTAAAATTTTTTGTAATGTGAATACAATATTTAGTTATACTAATTTTAATAATTATATATCATATAAATTCAATATAAACAATTTTATTGATAGATATTATAATAATGATCAAAAATTAAATTAATAAACTATTAATAATAAGATTGATATTAATTAAAAAATATTTATAAAACCCAAATTGATTCAAAATTAAAGTAAAAAATATTACTCGATAATAATTTTTAATTTTTAAATTTTACTTCTTTTATAAGCGTATATATATTTTTTTATTAAAAATATATTATTTAAATTATATTTGTCACACTCATAATTTATTTTGTAATAAATATTTTTATTAAAATAAACTAATAAATATTTAAAATGAATTTTTAAAACAATAATAAATTGAAATAAAAATTAGATTTCTTAATTATTAAGTAGCATATAACAATTTAATCATTTATGTATTTAGGCATTACGGGCCCTAAGAGTTTCCTGATTTTACTGTGTATGCATTTAGTGGTTTATAGGTTTTATTTAAAATTAAAATAACAAAATATTTATTTTTATTATTTTTTGATATTTTCAAAGGTTATAACCTTTGAAAATAAAATAATTTTTAAATTTTTTTCAAAAGTGAGTTCAATATTTAGTTATAATAATCATAATATTTATATATCATATAAATTCAATATAAACAATTTTATTGATAAATATTCTAATAATGATCAAAAAATAAATTAATAATCTATTATTTTTAAGATAGATATAGATTAAAATAAAATAAAAATACCTAAAATGATTCAGAAGAAATCAAAATATATTACTATATAATAATTTGTTCTTTTGAATTTTTTTTCTTTTAAAAGTTTATCCATATTTTTTTGATGAAAATAAATTTATATAAATTATATTTGTCTAACTCATAATTTATTTTTTAATTAATATTTATATAAAAATAAAAAAATAAATAATTAAAATGAATATTTACTATTAGAATGAAAAAGATAATATTGAGATTTAATCTTTATTATTTGGGTATACCAGTCTAATTTAAATTAGATCTGTCTCACTAATAATTTATTTTGTAATTAATATTTCTATAAAAATAATCTAATAAATAATTAAAATAAAAATTTAAAATTATACTGAATAAAAAATAAAAAAAGATTTATGAATTATTATTATTGTATACTAGTTTAATGGTTTAAGTATTTAGAGGCATTGTCATTTAGAAGTTTAGCGATTTATGTTTTAGTCATTTAGTTGTTTATCGGTTTTATTTAAATAATGAAATAACAAAAAATTTATTGATGATATTTTTTCACATTCTCAAAGGTTATAACATTTGAAAATATAATAATTTTTAAATTTTTTTCAAATGTAAATATAATATTAAGTTATAATAATCTTAATAATTATAAGTCATTTAAATTGAATATAAATAATTACATTACTAGATATTATAATAATAATCATAAAAAATTTAATAAACTATTATTAATAAGTTAGATATTATTTAAAATATATTTGCAAAATCTAAATTTAATCAAAATCAAAGTAAAATATATTACTAAATAATAATTTTTTTTAATGTTTTGCTTTTTTTTAAAGATTTTATCTTTGTTTTTAAAAATAAATTATTTAAATTATATTTGTTTTACTCATAATTTATTTTTAAATTTATAATTCTATAATAATAAACTAATAAATAATTAAAATGAATTTTTAAAATTATAATGAATACAAATAAAATTGAGATTTATTATTTATTATTCAGGATATACAGGTTTAATGGTTTAAATATTTAGGTGTTTTGTGGTTTAGGAGTTTAGTGATTTAATTATTTAGACCTTTAGTGATTTATAGTTTTTATTTAAAGAAAGAAAAGACAAAAAATTTAATTTTTTGATTTTTTTTTAATTGTTGAAGGTTATAACCTTTGAAAATATAATAAATTTTAATTTTTTTAAATGTGAATATAATATTTAGTTATAATAATCTTAATAATTTTATATAATGTAAACTAAATATAAATAATTTTATTAATATATATTATAATAATGATCAATAAATTTATTAATAAACTAGTATTAATAAGAATGATATAAATTAAAATATAATTGTAAAATCTAAAATGATTCAAAATCAAAATAAGTTTATATTAATAAAAAATAATTTTTTATTTTTAAAATTTTGCCTCTTTTTATAAGCATATATATTTTTTTGATGAAAATTAAATTATTTAAGTTTTATCTGTCTCACTAATAATTTATTTTGTAATTAATATTTCTATAAAAATAAACTGATAAATAATTAAAATAAATATTTAAAATTATAATGAATACTAATAAAAAATGAGAATTATGATTTATTATTTAGACTATACTAATTTAATGTTTTGAGTATTTATGAGCTTCGAGGATAGGAGTTTAGTCATTTTAGTATTTAGTCATTTAATGGTTTATTGGTTTTATTTAAAAAATAAAATAAAAAAAATGTATTTTTGTTATTTTTGTCATTTTTCAAGGTTATAACCTTTAAAAATATAATAATTTTTAATTTTTTTTGAAAAGTGAATACAATATGAAGTTATAATAATCATAATAATTATATATCATATAAATTCAATATAAACTATTTTATTGATATTTATTATAATAATGATTATAAAAAAGTAATAACCAATTATTAATAAGATAAATATTGTTTAAAATATATTTGCAAAACCTACAATGACTAAAAATCAAAGTAAAATACTTTACTAAATATTAATTTTAAATTTTAAATTTTTGTATCCATGTATAAGCCTATATATTTTTTGATGAAAAATAAATTATTTAAAGTATATTTGTCTCACTAATAATTTATTTTTTAATTTATATTTCTATTAAAAAAACTAATACATAATTAAGATGTATGTTTAAAATTATAATGAATACTAATAAAAATGTGATTTATTATTTATTATATATAGTATACCAGTTTAATGGTTAAATTATTTAGGGGTTTTGTCATTTAGAAGATTAGCAATTTATGTTTCTAGGCATTTCATTGTTTATAGGTTTTATTTATATAATAAAGATAAAATTTTTTTTTTATTTTTTCTAATTTTCAAAGGTTATAATCTTTGAAAAGAAAATAATTTTTAAAATTTTTTGAAATGTGAATACCTATTATAATTATATTAATCTTACTAATTATATATCATATAAATTAAATATAAACAATTTTAATGATAGAAATCATAATAATGATCCAAAATTAAATTAAAAAACTATTATTTAAAATCTAAATATTAATTAAAATATATTTACATAACACAAAATGATTCAAAATCAAATCAAAATATATTACTAAATAATAATATTAAATTTTTAAATTTGTACTTCTTTTTTTAAGCTTATATTTTTTTTGATTAAATATATATTAGTTAAATATTATTTGTCTCATTCGAAATTTATTTCAAATTAATTTTTCTAAAAAATTAAACTATAAATAATTAAAATTAATATTTAAAATTATAATAAATAGAAATATAAATGAGATTTATTATTTAATAAGTAAAATATAGCTATTAAAAGTTTTATGTATTTAGGGATTTTGGGAGTTATGAGCTTGCTGATTTAACTAAGTAATCATTTAATGATCTATAGGTTTTATTTTAAAAATAAAATAACAAAAAATTTATTTTTATTATTTTTTCTCATTTTTTAAGATTATAACTTTTTAAAATATAATAATTTTTAAATTTTTTTAAAAGTGAATACAATATTTATTTATAATAATCATAATAATTATATATCATATAAATTCAATATAAACTATTTTATTAATAGATATTCTAATAATTATCAAAAAATAAATTAAAAAATCTATTATGAATAACATTGATATTACTTAAAATATAATATAAAAACCTAAAATGATTCAAAAGCAAAACAAAATATATCACTAAATAAGAATTATTTGTTTTTAAATTTTTATGATTTTTATAAGCTTATATATTTTTTGATGAAAAATATTTTTAATAAATTATATTTTAAACTCATAATTTATTTTATAATTAATATATATATATAAATAAAAAACTAAACAATCAAAATGATTTTTAAAATTATAATGAAAACAAATAAAAATGAGATTTATTAATTATTATTTAGTGTGTACCGGTTTAAAGGATTATCTATATATGGGTATCGGGATTTTATAGTTTAGTGATTTAAGTGTTTAGGAATTTAGTGGTGTATAGGTTTTATTTAAACAATGAAATAATATACAAAATATTTTTTGTTATTTTTTCACATTTTCAAAGGTTATAACCTTTGAAAATAGGATAATTTTAAAATTTTTTTCAAAAGTGAATATAATATTTAGTTATATTAATCATTATATTTATATATCATATAAATTCAATATAAACATTTTTATTGATAAATATTCTAATAATGATCAAAAATTAAATTAATAATTTTATTATTAATAAGATATATATCATTTAAAATATAATTACAAATATTAAAATGATTCAGAAGCTAAGCAAAATATATTACAAGATAATATTTTTTTGTTATGAAATTTGTTTTTAAAAATTTATCTATATTTTTTTTGATGAAAATAATTTATATAAATTATATTTGTTTAACTCATAATTTATTTTGTAATTAATATTTATATAAAAATATACAAATAAATAATTAAAATGAATATTTAAAATTATAATGAAAAAAAATGAGTTTTATTATTTATTATTTAGGGTATACCGGTTTAATTTAAATTAGATCTATCTAACTAATAATTTATTTTGTAATTAATATTTCTATAAAAATATATTAATAAAAATTAAAATAAAAATTTAAAATTAAACTGAATAAAAATTAAAATGAAATTTATGATTTATTATTAATGTATACCAGTTTAATTGTTTAAGTATTTAGAGGTTTTGTCATTTAAAAGTTTAGCGATTCATGTTTTTAGGCATTTAGTGGTTTATAGGTTTTATTTAAACAATAAAATAATAAAAAAAAATTTGTAATTTTTTCTCATTTTCATAGGTTATAACCTTTGAAAATATAATAATATTTAACATTTTTTGAAATGTGAATATAATATTTAATTATAATAATATTAATAATTATATATCATATAAATTCAATATAAATAATTTATTGATAGATATTATAATAATGATCAAAAATTAAATTAATAAACTATTAATAATAAGATAGATATTAATTAAAAAATATTTTCAAAACTCAAATTGATTCATATTTAAAGTAAAATATATTACTGGATAATAATTTTTAATTTTTAAATTTTTACTTATTTTATAAGCGTAAATACTTTCATTGATTAAAAATAAATTATCTAAATTATATTTCTCGCACTCATATTTTATTTTGTGATAAATATTTCTATATAAATAAACTAATAAATAATTAAAATGAATATTTAAAATTATAATAAATAGAAATAAAAATTAGATTTATTAATTATTAAGTAGTATATAGTGGTTTAATGGTTTATGTATTTAGGCATTACGAGGTTTAGGAGTTTACTGATTTAACTGTGTATGCATTTAGTGGTTATAGGTTTTATTTAAAAAATAAATAAACAAAAAATTTATTTTTCTTATTTTTTGATATTTTCAAATGTTATAACCTTTGAAAATATAATAATTTTTAAATTTTTTTCAAAATTGAATTCAATATTTAGTTATAATAATCATTATAATTATATTTCATATAAATTTAATATAAATAATTTAATTGATAAATATTCTAATAATGATCAAAAAATAAATTAATAATATATTATTAATAAGATAGATATCAATTAAAATATAATTATAAAACCTAAAATGATTCAGAAGGAAAGCAAAATATATTACTATATAATAAATTTTAGTTTTGAAATTTTTTCTTCTTTTTATAAGTTTATCTATATTTTTTGATGAAAAATAATTTATATAAATTATATTTGTCTAACTCATAATTTATATTGTTATTAATATTTAATAAAAATAAACGAATAAATAATTAAAATGAATATTTTAAATTATAATGAACAAAATAATATTGAGATTTATTATTTATTATTTAGAGTATACTAGTTTAAAAGGATTATCTTTTTAGGGTTTTAGAGATTTAGGAGTTATTGATTTAAGTGTTTAGGCATTTAGTGGTTTATAGGATTTATTTAAATAATGAAATAACTAAAAAATTATTTTTGATATTTTCTCACTATTTCAAAAGTTATAACCTTTGAAAATATAATAATCTTAAAATTTTTTAAAAATGTGAATACAATATTTTGTAATAATAATCATTATAATTATATATATCTAAACAAAATAGAAAGAATTTTATTGATAGATATTAAATCAATTATCAAAAAATAAATTAATATGCTATTATTGATATGATAGATATAAATTAAAATATAATTGCAAAACCTAAAATTATTCAAAATAGAAGTAAAATTTATTACTAAATAATAATTTTTTTTAGTTTTTGCTTCTTTTTATAAGCTTATATATTTTTTTGATTAAAAATAAATTATTTAAATTAAATTTGTATCACTCATAATTTATTTTGTAATTAATATTTTAATAAATTATTTAACTTATAATTAAGGTTTACTAATTTAAAGATTTAAGTATTTAGGGGCTTTTGTGTTAAGAAGTTTAGAGATTTAAGTGATTAGAGATTTAGTGGTTTATAAGTTTTATTTAAACAATGATATATCAAAAAATTTATTTTTTTTATTTTTTCTAATTTTTGAAGGTTATATCCTTTGAAAATATAATAATTTTTAAATTTTTTTCAAATGTAAATATAATATTTATTTATAATAATCTTCATAAATATAAGTCATTTAAATTCAATATAAATAATCACATTGCTAGATATTTTAATAATGATCAAAAAATAAATTAATAAACTATTATTAATAAAATAGATATTATTTAAAAAGTATTGGCAAAATCTAAATTTATTCAAATCAAAGTAAAATATATTAATAAATAATAATTTTTTTTATGTTTTGCTTTTTTTATAAGTTTATATTTTTGTTATTCAAAATAAATTATTTAAATTATATTTGTCTTACTCATATTTTATTTTGTAATTTATAATTCTATAATAATAAACTAATATATAATTAAAATGAATATTTAAAATTATAATGAATACAAATAAAATTGAGATTTATTATTTATTTTTCAGGATATACCGATTTAATGGTTTAAGTATTAAGGTGTTTTGTGGTTTAGGAGTTTAGTGATTTAATTGTTTAGATCTTTAGTGATTTATAGTTTTTATTTAAAGAACGAAAAAACAAAAGAGTTAATTTTTTGATTTTTTTTAATTTTTGAAGGTTATAACCTTTGAAAATATAAAAATTTTTAATTTTTTTTAAATGTTAATATAATATTTAGTTCTAATTAATCTTAATAATTATATATAATCTAAACTCAATATAAATTATTTTATTGATAGATATTATAAAAATTATCAATAAATAAATTAATAAACTAGTATTTATAAGAATGATATAAATTAATATAATTGTAAAATCTAAAATGATTCAAAATCAAAATAAGATATATTACTAAATAATAATTATTTATTTTTAAAAATTTGCCTTTTTTATCAGTATTTTTTTCATGATAAATAAATTATTTAAACTATATATGTCGCACTAATAATTTTTTTTGTAATTAATATTTCTAAAAAATAAACTGATAAATAATTAAAATGAATATTTAAAATTATAATGAATACTAATAAAAATTAGATTTATGATTTATTATTTGGAATATACTAATTTAATGTTTTAAGAATTTATGGGCTTGGGGGTTTAGGAGTTTAGTCATTTTAGAATTTAGTCATTTAGTGGTGTATAGGTTTTATATAAAAAATAAAATAACAAAAAATTTATTTTTGTTATTTTTTCTAATTTTTGAATGTTATAACCTTTGAAAATATAATAATTTATAATTTTTTTTGAAAAGCTAATATAATATTAAGTTATAATTATCTTAATAATTATATATCATATAAATTCAATATAAACTATTTTATTAATATATATTATAATAATGATCATAAAAAAGTAATAAACAATTATTAATAAGATAAATATTGTTTAAAATATATTTTCAAATCCTAAAATAATTCAAAATGAAAGTGAAATATTTTACGAAATATTAATTTTAAATTTTTAAATTTTTGTATCCATTTATAAGCCTATATATATTTTGATGAAAAATAAAATATTTAAAATATATTTGTCTCATTAATAATTTATTTTTAATTTATATTTCTATAAAAATTAACTAATAAATAATTAAAATGTATATTTAAAATTATAATGAATACTAATAAAAATGAGATTTATGATTTATTATTTAGGGTATAACTATTTAATTGTTTATGTTTTTTGTGGTTTTGGGGTTAAAGAGTTTATTGATTTATATGTTTGCACATTTAGGTGTTTATAGGTTTTATTTAATCAAAGATATAACAAAAAATTTATTTTTATGAATTTTCGTAATTTTCAAATGTTATAACCTTTATAAATATAATAATTATTTAATAGTTCTAAAATATGAATACAATACTTAGTTATAATCATCTTAAAAATTATATTCGTTGTAAATTAAATATAAAAAAATTAATTAATATATATTATTATAATGATCAAAAAATAAAATAATAAACTATTATTAATAAGATAGATATTAATTAAAATATATTGGCAGAAACCAAAATAATTCAAAATCAAAGTAAATTATATTACTAAATAAAATATTAAATTTTCGAAATTTTGTTTATTTTTATAAGCTTATTTTTTTCATAAAAAATAATTTATTTAAATTATATATGTCTCACTCATTATTTATATTGTAATTAATATTTCTATAAAAATAAACTAAAAAATAATTAAAATGAATATTTAAAATTATAATGAATACAAATAAAAATGAGATTTATTATTTATTATTTAGGTTATATAGGTTTAATGGTTTAAGTATTTAGGGGATTTTGGGGTTTAGCAGTCTAGAGATTTAAATGTTTAGGCATTTAGTGGTTTATAAGTTTTATTTAAATAATAAAATAATAAAAAAATTATATTTGTGATTTTTATCATTTTTGAAGTTTATAACCTTTAAAAATATAATAATTTTAAAATTTTTTTCAAATGTAAATATAATATTTAGTTATAATAATCTTAATAATTATAAGACATTTAAATTAAATATAAGTAATTTTATTATTAGATATTATAAAAATGATCAAATAATAAATTAATAAACTTTTATTAATAAGATTGATAACTATTAAAATATAATTGCAAAACCTATATATAATGATTCAAAATAAAAGTAAAATATATTAATAAATAATACTTTTTTGTTTTTAAATTTTTACTTCTTTTTATAAGCTTATATTTTTTTTGATTAAAAATAAATTATTAAAATTATATTTGTCTAACTCATTATTTATTTTGAAATTAATATTTATATAAAAAATAAACTAATAAATAATTAAAATGAATATTTAAATTTATAATGAATACATATTAAAATGAGATTTATGATTTATTATATGTGGTATCCTAGTTTAATGGTTTGATTATTTAGGAGTTTTGTCGTTTAGGAGTTTATCAATTTATGTTTTTAGGTATTTAGTGGTTTATAAATTTTATTTATATAATAAAAATAAAAATTTTTTTTAGATTTTTTCTGATTTTCAAAGGTTATAACCTTTAAAAAGAAAATAATTTTTAAAATTTTTTGAAATGTGAATAATATGTATAATTATATTAATCTTACTAATTATATATCATATAAATTCAATATAAACAATTTTAATGATAGATATTATAATAATGATCAAAAATTAAATTAATAAACTATTATTAATAATATAAATAATAATTAAAATATATTTACATAACAAAATGATTCAAAATCAATTCAAAATATATTACTAAATAATAATATTTAGATGAAAAATATATTACTATAAAAAATGATTTAGAAGAAATCAAAATATATTACTATATAATAATTTGTTGTTTTGAAATTTTTTTTTTTAAATAAATTATTTTTCATTTAATGAAATATATTTTATATAAATTATAATTGTCTAACTGATAATTTATTTTGTAATTAATATTTATATAAAAATAAACAAATAAATAATTAAATATTTAAAATTATAATGAAAAAAATAATAATGGATTTATTGTTTATTATTAAGGATATATCTGATTAAAAAAATTATCTATTTAGGGTTTTCGAGATTTAGAAGTTATTCATTTAAGTATTTAGGCATTTATTGGTTTATAGGTCTTTTTTAAATAATGAAATAACAAATAAATTATTTTTGATATTTTTTCAATTTTTTAAAGTTATAACCTTTGAAAATATAATAATTTTAAAATTTTTTAAAAATGTGAATACAATATTCAGTAATAATAATTATTATAACAATATATAATATAAACTAAATATAAACAATTTTATTGATAGATATTATATCAATTATCAAAAAATAAATTAATAAACTATTATTAATATGATAGATATAAATTAAAATTTAATTACAAAAACTAAAATGATTAAAAATCAAAGTAAATTTATTACTAAATAATAATTTTTGTTTTTAGTTTTTGCCTCATTTTATAAGATTATATATTTTTTTGATAAAAAATAAATTATTTAAATTATATTTGTATCATTCATAATTTATTTTGTAATTAATATTTCAATAAATTATTTAAATTATATTTAAGGTTTACGAGTTTAAAGGTTTAAGTATTTAGGGGCTTCGGGGTTTAGGAGTTTAGAGATTTATGTGTTTAGGTATTTAATGGTTTATAAGTTTTATTTAAACAATTATATAACAAAAATTTTTTATTTGTTATTTTTTCTCATTTTTGAAGGTTATAACCTTTGAAAATATAACAATTTTTAAATTTTTTTATATGTGAATAATATATTTAGTTATGATAATAATAATAATTATATATCATATAAATTCAATATAAAGAATTATATTTGATAGATATTATATAAATGATAAAAAAATTAATTAATAAACTATTATAAATAAGATAGATATTATTTAAAATATATTAACAAAACCTAAATTTATTCAAAATCAAAGTAAAATAAATTACTAAATAAAAATGTTTTTGATGTTTTGCTTCTTTTTATAAGTTTATATTTTTTGTTCTTAAAAGTATATTATTTAAATTATATTTGTCTTCCTCATAATATATTTTGTAATTTATAATTCTATAAAAATAAACTAAAAAAATAATTAAAATGAAAATTTAAAATTATAATGAGTACGAATAAAAGGTAGATTATTTATTATTCATTATATACACTTTTAATGGTTTAGGTATCTAGGTGTTTTGGGGTTTAGTGATTTAAGTGTTTATGCCTTTAGTGATTTATAGTTTTTATTTAAAGAATGAAAAAACAAAAATTTAATTTTTTGTTTATTTTAATTTTTGAAGGTTATAACCTTTGAAAATAATATAATTTTTAATTTTTTTTAAATGTGAATATAATATTTATTTATAATAATCTTAATAATTATATATATTGTAAACTCAATATAAATAATTTTATTAATACATATTATAATATTGATCAATAAATAATTAATAAACTATTTTTAAAAAGAATGATATAAATTAAAATATAAATGCAAAATCTAAAATGATACAAAATCAAAATAAAATATTTTACTAAATAATAAATTTTTGTTTTTAAAATTGTGCCTATTTTTATAAGCTTATATTTTTTTTGATGAAATATAAATAATTTAAATTATATATCTCTCACTAATAATTTATTTTGTGATTAATATTTCAATAAAAATAAACTAATAAATAATTAAAATAAAAATTTAAAATTATAATGAATAAAAATTAAAATGAGATTTATGATTTATTATTAATGTATACCAGTTTAATGGTTTTGAGATTTAAAATTTTTTGAAATGTGAATACAATATTTAGTTATAATATTATTAATAATCATACATCATATAAATTCAATATAAACAATTTTATTGATAGTTATTATAATAATGATCAAAAATTAAATTAATAAACTATACTTAATAAGATTGATAGCAATTAAAATATAATTGCAAAACCTATATAGAATGATTCAAAATTAAAGTAAAATATATTACTGAATAATAATTTTTAATATTAAAATTTAACTTCTTTTAAAAGTGTATATATATATTTTTTGATTAAAAATAAATTATTTAAATAATATTTGTCTTACTCATTATTTATATTATAATAAATATTTCAATAAAGATAAACTAATAAATAATTAAATGAATATTTAAAATTATAAAAAATATAAATAAAAATTAGATTTATTGATTATTATGGATTATATAGTTGTTTTATGGTTTATGTATTTAGGTATTATGGGGTTTAAGAGTATATTGATTTAATTTTGTATGCATTTAGTGGTTTATTGGTTTATTTTAAAAATAAAAACAAAAATTTTTTTTTATTATTTTTTGATATTTTCAAAGGTTATAACCTTTGAAAATATAATAATTTTAAATTTTTTTCAAAAGCGAATTCAATATTAAGTTATATAAATCATTATATTTATATATCATATAAATTCAATATAAACAATTAAAGTGATTAATATTCTAATAATGATCAAAAAAAATTAATAATATATTATTAATAAGATAGATATCAATTAAAATATAATTACAAAACATAAAATGATTCATAAGCAAAGCAAAATATATTAGTATATAATAATTTTTTGTATTGTAATTTTTTTTTATTTTAAAAAGTTTATCTATATTTTTTTGATTAAAAATAATTTACATAAATTATATTTGTATAACTCATAATTTATTTTTTAATTAATATATATATATATAAATAAACAAATAAATAATTAAAATGAATATTTAAAATTTTAATGAAAAAAAATAAGATTTATTATTTATTATTTAGGGTATACAGGTTTAATTTAAATTATATCTGTCTCACTAATAATTTATTTTATAATAATTATTTCTTTAAAAATAAACTAATAAATAATTAAAAATAAAATTTAAAATTATACTGAATAAAAATTAAAATAGAGATTTATGATTTATTATTAATGTGTACCAATTTGTTAGTTTAAGTAATTAGAGGTTTTTTAATATAGGTGTTTAGCGATTCATGTTTTTAGGCATTTAGTGGTTTATAGGTTTTATTTAAACAATAAAATAACAAAAAAAAATTTTAATTTTTTGTGATTTTCATAGGTTATAACCTTTGAAAATATAATAATATTTAAAATTTTTTGAAATGTGAATACAATAATTAGTTATAATAATTTTAATAATTTTATATCATATAAATTCAATATAAACAATTTTATTGATAGATATTATAATAATAATCAAAAATTAAATTAATAAACTATTAATAATAAGATAGATATTAATTAAAAAATATTTACAAAAGCCAAATTGATTCAAAATTAAAGTAAAAAATATTATTGGATAATTATTTTTAATTTTTAAATTTTTACTTCTTTTATAACTGTATATATTTTTTTTTATTAAAAATAAATTCTTTAAATTATAGTTGTAGCACTCATAATTTATTTTGTAAAAAAAATTTAAATAAAAATAAACTAATAAATAATTAAAATGAATATTTAAAATTATAATAAATTGAAATAAAAATTAGATTTCTTAATTATTTATTAGTATAGAACAGTTTAATGGTTTATGTATTTAGGTATTACGGGCCTTAGGAGTTTACTGATTTAACTGTGTATGCATTTAGTGGTTTATAAGTTTTATTTAAAAATTAAAATAACAAAATATTTATTTTTATTATTTTTTTTTATATTTTCAAAGGTTATAACCTTTGAAAATCTAATAATTTTTAAATTTTTTTCAAATGTGAATTCAATTTTTAGTTATAATAATAATTATATTTATATATCATATAAATTCAATATAAACAATATTAGTGATAAATATTCTAAAAATGATCAAAAATAAATTAATAATCAATTATAATAAGATATATATCAATTAAAATATAATAAAAAAATCTAAAATGATTCAGAAGAAATCAAAATATATTACAATATAATAATTTGTTGTTTTGAAATTTTTTTTCTTTTAAAAAGTTTATCCTAATTTTTTTGATTAAAAATAATTTATATAAATTATATTTGTCTAACTTAGAAGTGTCAAACGTGCCGGGACGGGCCGGCCCGGCACGTTCAAAAACCGTGCCCGGGTGAAGATGGACCCGTGCCGTGCCTGGCATCGCACGCCGGCACGGGTCCATCCCGTGCCGGTTAACGCAGGCACGCGTGGCACTGGCGGCGTGTCACGCGTGCCGTGGCGTGAGTCGTGAGTCGTGATCCAACCGCCCCCCCCCCGCCGGTAAAAAGACCGCGGGTCGGGTCCAAACAGACCCGACCCGCGGTCTTTTCTGCCGAAACCCAAATCCAAAAAAATTTCCAACGGAAAAAAAAAAATTTTTTCAAACTTGAGCGATTTTCAGCCCTTGGATTCGCCTCCAACGGCTAGGGGGCAGAATCCAACGGTCCTCGTGATTCTGCCCCTTAAATATATTAAAAAAATTCAAAAAATTAATAAAAAAATATTTTTTTAAAAAAATAAAACTTTATTTAGCCTATAAAATCTACCCCCCTCCCTATAACATTTTATGTTTTTCAAAAACAAAATCTCTCAATATTTTCTCTCTCTCACATAAACCGTGCATCTCTCTCTCGGCCCTCGTGAATTTGATTTCGGCTTGGATTTTCGTGAAACTCAACTTGAGTTTTGAACATCAAAGCTTCCTGCGGTGCACCTTGCACGTGAGTGACCTCATTACTTTTACCGGGTAATATAATTTACTTTTTTTGTACTTTCTCTCTCTAAAGCTTCTCTCTCTAGAAAAACTTACGAAAAATAAAAAATGACAAATACACCTAACACGTATTTAAATTTGGAAAATGAAAATGTTAGTGTTACACAGACGTCCGTGGCTCCTGAAACTTTGGTTTCTCCTGTCGTCTCAGCCCAAAGTTCTAAAAAACAAAAAACTAGGAGGACTTCTGTAGTTTGGACACATTTTAAAATCATAACACAAGTAGATGTTAGGGGTGAGGAACATGAAATGGCACAGTGCAAATATTGTATGAGACTTTTAACATGCAAGAGTACATGTGGGACTGGGCACCTCAAGAGGCATGCTGAAATATGCTCCAAAAAACATGGACCGTTAGATCCTAGGCAAACCCAACTTGGCACTACATTTTTTGAGACTGGATCGAGTTCAGTCTCAAAGTTTACTCCCTTCGTATACTCCAGCGAGTTGGGTAGGGACGGCATGGCCAGGCTCATCACATTGATGGGTCTTCCGATCAGATTTTCGGAAGATCCGAGGGTAGTGCGCATCATGCAGACTTATTTTCAGCCATCCTATCGTAGGATTCCTAGGTCCACATCTAGGAGTGACATACTAAAGATATATAAGTTAGAAAAACAAAAAATAATTAAGGAATTTTTGGCATTTAGTGGAGTGGTGTCCGTGACGTCCGATATATGGACATGTCACGATGATTCTTCTTATGCATGTCTCACGAGTCATTATGTAGATTCAAACTGGATTATCAATAAAAAAATATTAGGATTCACTGAGATTCTTCATCCTCATGATGGCCCGGCCATTTTTGAGTGTATGATGAAAATATTTAGGGAATATAAAATTCAAAATAAAATTTTTAGTGTCACTTTCGATAATGCTGCGAATAATGGAGTAGCGATCAACATGTTTGTTAGGAATATTAGAGACGCACCATTAGGAGAGATCTTTCATGTCAGATGCATGTGTCATGTTATTAACCTGATAGTTCAAGCGGGTATGAAGGTCTGTTCCCCCGTGTTGGAAAATATACGCAATGCACTCAAGTATATTCGCACTCCTCGCAGACTACAAGAGTTTGGTAATCTCTGTTTGTCTGCGAATCTTAAGAAGAAGAAATTCCAATCGGATGTGAGACATCGTTGGAATTACACGTACCTGATGTTGGAATCATGTGTTGGATACGAACACGTGATATCCGACTACGTCAATAGTAAGAGTGGCGAACTTATTATTGACGACACTGACTGGGATTCAGGAATTTCATTTATGAAATTCCTGAAGATATTTTATGACACGACGAACATGTGTTCGTCGGTTTATACGCCCACCACTTGCATTGCACTCCGTTGCATATGCAACATTAGTAGCATGTTTAGGATGTATCGAGCGGACCCGACGCTTAGCCATATGGTTGCAGAGATGGAGACCAAGTACCTGAAGTACTGGTCCACCATTCCATCTCTTTATTGCCTCGCAGCATGCATGGACCCTAGGGCTAAGGTGGAAGGGGTTGAAAACACCCTGACTTTCATTTCCTCGTGCATGAACCTGGAAGAGCCACCTGAAGGGTTCATTTACGAGAAGTTGACAGACCTGTTCACATACTACGATACTAGGTATGGTGGTGGTGGTGGTGAGACTGTGAGTACGGACTCTGATACCTTGTTCGGAGATGACGCTTATTCCATTAACCTAGCGAGGGGGAAACGTAGGGGTGGACCTTCACATAGGAGCGAGCTGTCTCGGTACTTAGATACCGATTACTGCTCAATCCTATCACCTTCTGACAATAAGAATCTTGATTTATTACAGTGGTGGAAATCATATGAGTCCGCCTATCCCGTGCTATCTAGGATGGCACGGGATCTACTGACTCCTCCGGTGTCGAGCGTAGCATCGGAGTCTGCTTTTTCTGTTGCAGTGAACGTGATTTCGGATAGGAGATCGAGATTACGTCCAGATATGGTTGAGGCCTTGGCATGTTTGAAGGATTGGGAGGAATCGAGATTTAGCATCAGTGATCGTGCTGAAGCTGGGACTGTGACAGACACTGCAGTCGCATCCACATCCACTACGATGGCGGAGGAGCTGATTGCCGATGATGATGACCCATATGATACTGATCTTGATGTTGCGGCTGATGATTCTCATGATATGCCGCTTGACGATTGATGCTCATCTGCTCTTTTTTTTCGATATTTTTTTATTTATTTTATTTATACGCTTTGTTTGTACTTTGTATTATACGTTGTGTTGAAACTTATACATGTTTTGTTCGGACTATTGGTTTCAAAAGCATGAATGGTAATTTTTCATTTGTGTAGTTTAAATTTTTTTTTAATTTTAATTTTTACTAACTTAATGTATTTATTTATTATTTTACGATTTAAATTTTATTTTAAAAATTAATAACTTTAATTTTTAATATATAATTAATAAATTATAATAATAAAAAAAGCTAAACTTAATTGAATAAAAAAATTTTTTTTTCTAATTTCTAATATTTGTTTGTTTTATTTAATTTTAAATTTTATAATTTTTACAAAAAATTATATTTTTTAATTATTACATATACTCTAAAGTATATACAGAATAACAGAAACTTAATAAAAAAAATAAAAAAAAAAAATTTTTATAATCTGCCAAGTGCGGAAGTGCCAAGCAGAAGCACGGGCCGTGCCCGTGCTTGGCTCCCGGGACCCGGACCCCGGTTGAGCCGGTCCAGGCGTCCAGGCTGGAAGCCTGCCGTGCGCCCGTGCCCCGCCTGGCCAAGCCAGGCCGTGCCCGTGCAGGCCGGGCACGCCACGGCACGGCCTTGCCGTGCCCACGGGCCGTGCCGTGCCCGACTTTAAAACACGGCACGACACGGTAGCACGGCGGGGCACGTGAAAAATGGGCCGTGCCGTGCTGGGCCGGCCCATTTGACACCTCTAGTCTAACTCATAATTTATTTTTTAATTAATATTTATATAAAAATAAACAAATAAATAATTAAAATGAATATTTAAAATTATAATTAAAAAAATTGAAATTTATTCTTTATTATTTAGGGTATACCAGTTTAATTTAAATTATATCTGTCTCACTAATAATTTATTTTGTAATTAATATTTCAATAAAAATAAACTGATAAATAATTAAAATAAAAATTTAAAATTATAATGAATAAAAATTAAAATGAGATTTATGAATTATTATTAATGTATACTAGTTTAATATTTTAAGTATTTAGAGTTTTTGTCGTTTAGGACTTTAGCGATTTATGTTTTTAGGCATTTAGTGGTTTATTGGTTTTGTTTAGACAATGAAATAACAAAAAAAATATTTTTGATATTTTTTCACATTTTCAAAGGTGAATACAATATTTAGTAATAATAATCATTATAATTATATATAATATAAACTAAATATAAACAATTTTATTCATAGATATGATATCAATTATCAAAAAATAAATTAAAATTTTATTATTATTATGATGGATATAAATTAAAATATATTTGCAAAACCTAAAATTATTCAAAATCCAAGTAAAATTTAATACTAAATAATAATTTTTCTTTTTTAGTTTTTGCTTCTTTATATAAGCTTATATATTTTTTTGATGAAAAATAAATTATTTAAATTATATTTGTATCACTCATAATTTATTTTGTAATTAATATTTTAATAAATTATTTAAATTATATTTAAGGTTAACGAGTTTTAAGGTTTAAGTATTTAGGGGCTTTATTGTTTACTAGTTTAGATGATTAAGTGTTTAGGAATTTAGTGGTTTATAAGTTTTATTTAAACAATGATATAGCAAAAAATTTATTTTTATTATTTTTTCTAATTTTTGAAGATTATATCTTTTGAAAATATAATAATTTTTAATTTTTATTCAAATGTAAATATAATATTTATTTATAATAATCTCCATAATTATAATTCATTTAAATTCAATATAAATAATTATATTCCTAGATATTATAATTATGATCAAAAAATAAGTTAATAAACTATTATTAAAAAAATAGTTATTATTTAAAAAGTATTTGCAAAATCTTATTTTATTCAAATCATAGTAAAATATATTACTAAAAAATAATTTTTTTTAATGTTTTGCTTTTTTATAACTTTATATTTTTGTTATTAAAAATAAATTATTTAAATTATATTTGTCTTACTCATAATTTATTATGTAATTTATAATTCTATAATAATAAACTAGTAAATTATAAAAATGAATATTAAAAATTATACTGAATACAAATAAAATTGAGATTTATTATTTATTATTTAGGATATACCAGTTTAATGGTTTAAGTTTTAGCTGTTTTGTGGTTTAGGAGTTTAGTTATTTAATTGTTTAGACCTTTAGTGATTTATAGTTTTTTTAAGAATGAAAAAACAAAAAATTTAATTCTTTGATTTTTTTTAATTTTTGAAGGTTGTAACCTTTGAAAATATAATAATATTTATTGTTTTTAAAGTGAATATAATATTTAGTTATAATAATCTTAATAATTATATATAATATAAATGCAATATAAATAATTTTATTGATACATATTATAATAATGATCAATAAATAAATTAATAAACTTGTATTTATAAGAATGATATAAATTAAAATATAATTGTAAAATCTCAAATGATTCAACATCAAAATAAGATATATTATTAAATTAATAATTAATATTTTTAAAATTTTGCCTCTTTTTATGAGCATTTTTTTGTTGAAAAATAAATTATTTAAATTATATATGTCGCACTAATAATTTAGTTTGTAAATTATATTTCTATAAAAATAAACTGATAAATAATTAAAATGAATATTTAAAATTATAATGAATATAATAAAACTGAGATTTATGATTTATTATTAAGACTATACTAATTTAATGTTTTAAGTATTTATGTTCTTCGGGGTTTAGGAGTTTAGTAATTTTAGTATTTAGTCATTTAGTGGTTTATAGGTTTTATATAAAAAATAAAATAACAAAAAAATTATTTTTGTTATTTTTTCTCATTTTTGAAGGTTATAACCTTTGAAAATTTAATAATTTTTAAATTTTTTTTTGAAAAGTGAATACAATATGAAGTTATAATAATCATAATAATTATATATCATATAAATTCAATATAAACTATTTTATTGATATTTATTATAATAATGATCATAAAAAAGTTATAAACAATTATTAATAAGATAAATATTGTTTAAAATATATTTGCAAAACCTAAAATGACTAAAAATCAAAGTGAAATATTTTACTAAATATTAATTTTAAAATTTTAAATTTTTGTATCCATTTATAAGCCTGTAAATTTTTTGATGAAAAATAAATTATTTAAATTATATTTGTCTCACTAATAATTTATTTTAATTTATAATTCTATAAAATTAAACTAATAAATAATTAAAATGTATATCTAAAATTATAATGAAAACTAATAAAAATGAGATTTGTGATTTATTATTTAGGCTATAACTATTTAATTGATTATGTTTTTTGTGGTTTTGGGGTTAAGGAGTTTATTAATTTATATGTTTAGACATCTTTGTGTTTATAGGTTTTATTTAATCAATGAAATAACAAATAATTTATTTTTATGAATTTTCGTGATTTTCAAAGGCTATGACCTTTAAAAATATAATAATTTTTTAATAGTTCTAAAATATGAATATAATACTTTGTTAATATAATCTTAATAATTATATTTGTTGTTGATTCAATATAAAAAAATGTATTAATATATATTATAAAAGTGACCCAAAAATAAATTAATAACCTATTATTAATAAGATAGATATTAATTAAAATATATTTCAGAACCCAAAATAATTCAAAATCAAAGAAAATTATATTACTCAATAAAATTTTAAATTTTTCAAATTTTGTTTATTTTTATAAGCTTATTTTTTTCAAAAAAAATAATTTATTTAAATTATATCTATCTCACTCATTATTTATTTTGTAATTAATATTTCTATAAAAAAACTAAAAAATAATTAAAATGAATATTTAAAATTATAATGAATCCAAATAAAAATGAGATTTATTATTTATTATTTAGGTTATATAGGTTTAATGATTTAATTATTTAGTGGGTTTTGGGGTTTAGGAGTCTAGAGATATAAATGTTTAGACATTTAGTAGTTTATAAGTTTTATTTAAATAATAAAATAATAAAAAATTATTTTTGTGATTTTTTATCATTTTTAAAGGTTATAACCTTTGAAAATAAAATATTTTAAAATTTTTTTCAAATGTAAATATAATATTTAGTTATAATAACTTAATAATTATAAGACATTTTAATTGAATATAAGTAATTTTATTGTTCGATATTATAAAAATGATCAAATAATAAATTAATAAACTATTATTAATAAGATTGATCGCAATTATAATATAATTGCAAAACCTATATATAATGATTCAAAATCAAAGTAAAATATATTACTAAATAATAATTTTTTATTGTTAAATTTTTACTTCTTTATATAAGCTTATTTTTTTTAGATTTAAAATAAATTATTAAAATTATATTTGTCTCACTCATTATTTATTTTGTGATTGATATTTCTATAAAAAACAAACTAATAAATAATTAAAATGAATATTTAAAATTATAATGAATACAAATTAAAATGAGATTTCTGATTTATTATATATGGTATACTGGTTTAATGGTTTGATTATTTAGGAGATTTGTCATTTAGTAGTTTAGCAATTTGTGTGTTTAGGCATTTAGTGGTTTATAGGTTTTATTTATATAATAAAAATTTAAAATTCTATTTTTGATTTTTTCTGATTTTCAAATGTTATAACCTTTAAAAATAAAATAATTTTTAAAATTTTTTCAAATGTGAATAGCATATATAATTGTATTAATCCTACTAATTATATATCATATAAATTCAATATAAATAATTTTAATGATAGATATTATAATAATGATCAAAAATTAAATTAATAAACTATTATTAATAATATAAATATTAATTAAAATATATTTACATAACACAAAATGATTCAAAATCAAATCAAAATATATTACTAAATAATAATATTTAATTTTTAAAATTTTCAATCTTTTTATAAGCTTATATATTTTTTTAATAAAATAAATTATTTAAATAATATTTGTCTCACACAAAATTTATTTTGTAATTAATTTTTCTAAAAAATTAAACTATAAATAATTAAAATTAATATTTAAAATTATAATAAATAGAAATAAAAATGAGATTTATTATTTATTAAGTAGTATATAGATGTTAAAAGGTTTATGTATTTAGGGGTTTCGGGATTTATGAGCTTACTGATTTAAGTAAGTAAGCATTTTATGATCTATAGGTTTTATTTAAAAAATGAAATAATAAAAAATTTATTTTTTTTTATTTTTTCACATTTTCAAAGGTTATATAACCTTTGAAATTATAATAATTTTAAAATTTTTTCAAAAGTGAATACTATATTTAGTTATAATAATTATTATATTTATATATCTTATAAATTCAATATAAACATTTTTATTGATAAATATTATTATAATGATGAAAAAATAACTTAATAATCTATTATTTATAAGATAGATATCAATTAAAATATATTTACAAAACGTAAAATGATTTAGAAGCAAAGCAAAATATATTACTATATAATAATTTTTTCTTTTGAAATTTTTTTTTCTTTTAAAAAGTTTATCTATAATTTTTTGATGAAATATACTTTATATAAATTATATTTGTGTAACTCATAAATTATTTTGTAATTAATATTTATATAAAAATAAACAAATAAATAATTAAATTTGAATATTTAAAATTAAAATGAAAAAAAAATAAGATTTATTCTTTATTATTTAGGATATACTGGTTTAATTTAAAATAGATCTGTCTCACTAATAATTTATTTTGTAATAGATATTTTGATAAAAATAAAATGATAAATAATTAAAATAAAATTAAAATTATACTGAATAATTAAAATAATTTATTTTGTTCCTCTCTCAACTCTAGAATGATTGCTAAAGCTCTAACCAAAATAATATGTGCTTTTACTTTATCTCTATTATATCTCATCATATTTGATGTTAAATAATTGGGCTATCAAAGGTAATTTGACTCATGTACGCTAACAGACCAAACCAAAGTTGTACCCTTATGTGTTGAAATACCTAGTTGTTGAGGATGCTATTTATATTGATTATTGTAATTTCTTCTAAAATATATCTCATGCAAACACTCAAAGTAATTTTTTAAAAACATAGTTCACCTCTAAAAAAATAACCACATTGTAGCCAATTAGAACAAACTAGCCCCAGGGCGGTTTGAGCAAGGCAAGAAGTATGGGATCTCTTTCAATCAAGAATCAAAATATTTATTTTATTAACGTGTCTAAGCCTTTTTATTATATCCTCATGGATATGTAAAGTATCATTTCTTTCTTTTTATATTAAATGAGTTCTGTATACAAGCTCACAATCCCCAAAAAGGTGTAAATGAATCATATTCAAATGTATAAAAGGTTTTAATCATTGCTCAAAATATTATTCTTGCATATTGGCACTTGAGGTCACAAATCAAAGGAAAAAGCCATAGTGATTTTTCCAATCCCAAGAATTTTAGCTATAGAAAGTTATAAAGAGTAGTACTTGAGCTTTAACTATTTCTAGGGTCATGACTTTTGCTCTTGAGGAATGTCCAAAGTTACAATCATTCCTAGTGCAATGACTTTGTAATATAAAGATAAAATGCACAAGCTTTGGTCATATCCAATACTGTGACCCTTATAGTGATTAAATATGTATTCATGATCATTCTTAGTGCCATAACAATATGTTCAATAGAGAGACACAAGTTATGGCATATTCTCATCGATATGATTTTGTGTTCTAGAGACAAAATATACAATCATGACCATTGCTAATGCTACAATAATCTAAAGCAAGAAAGAGACTGAATCCATAACTCACCACTTGAGTCATGACTTTGTGTTACATATACAAAAAGATAAATCTGTGACATTCCTAAAAGTTGTGAATTTAAATTTAAATTTAACACTTAGTCATTTGATTATAAAAGTACAAAACATGAGATTTAGGATTTAGGGTTTATGGATTAGGGTTATAGTTTATGGTTTAAGGTTTAGGATTTAAAGTTTAGGGTTTATGGTTTTTTTTGTTTTTTTTTTGGAAAAATACACACTTTATTTATCATTTAGGTACACAACTTACAATAGACTAAAAAGCTGAATAATTTAGGCCAGCCCACCAAATCCTATGCACCTTAATGATTCTATGTATAAAATACTTTAAAAAACATAATGCCTAATAATTCCAAGAATACAAATCCAACTAAAATCACCTGGCATTCCCGGACTTCAGAGTTGGCATTGAGTCATTATGCGCACTGTGTCTTTTCCATTTGGATTTGTCCAAACCTTTTTGAGGAACCTGAATGATGCCCCATATTAAAACTATGCAAATATAAGATTGTGCATGTGTGTGAAATGAAGCACCAAGCATTTGCCTATGTCATTGCTATGCAATGAAATACATGTAGAACTGAATACCCATAAATCCACAAGTCCATATCTATGGCACTTTGTCAATTCATTCTCACCTCTGAATTCCACATTCTTTTTCTCTGATGATCCTCAAAAGAGTATCTCTTGGGTTAGAATCCTACCTCCTCGAGCTCGAAATAGTGGCTGTATGTTGCATCGACAAAATATCAAAAAATACGCATGCATCGGTGTGCATGTCTGATGAGGTCCATCTCATAGTCTAATTATCTACGCGTACAACCAAGCTAGAATACAAGTAAAATTACAAAATGCTATAAAGATGGGTCTTCTGCTCCTGGGAGTGTAGAATCGCCTAATGTGTTTTACAAAATGCATTAGTAGGCCCCACTTAGAGATACTCATGGGTCCAGTTGCCCTCATTGCATGCTACATAAAGAAAAGAAAAGATTGTGTGTGTGAGTATGTCATGATCCATCTCTACAAGTACATGGTGCATACAAAGTCCAAAATACAAATAAGACTACAAACATAAACTACGAGTTTGAATCTTTAGCTCCCGTGTGGCTGGTCTGGACTCCTTTGCTTACTAGCCCTACTTGGTGATGCTTGGATTTTTCCAGCTCTCCAATTAATCATGGAATACCCACTACTCCTGTTGGGCGACGGTTGGGTGGCCGTCTATGCTGCCTGATAAGGCTAGTGGGTCCCACTTCTAGCTACTCTTGGGTTTACTCCCGACCACTTTGCTCGGTCTCATCAGTTGTCTGAATGTTATCATCCCGACTTGCTAGTGGGGACCTGTACAACCTGGTGGTCCATACTTCTAGCTACTTCCAGAACTTGCTGGCCCCTCTAAATGCTACACCAAAATGGAAAAGAATATGTGCATGTGTGCACATAGGTCCATCGCTATGTGTGTGTGGTCGAGAAGTATCAGGGTTTAGGAGTTTAGTAATTTAAGTATTTAGGTATTTTTTGTGGTTTATAAGTTTTATTTAAATAATTAAATAACAAAAAAATTATTTTTATGATTTTTTCCCATTTTCAAGGTTATAACCATTGAAAATATTATAATTTTTAATTTTGTTTCAAATGTAAATACAATATTTAATTATAATAATAATAAAAATTAAATATCATGTAAATTAAATATAAATACTTTTATTTATCGATATTATAATACTAATCATAAAATAGATTAATAAACTATTATTAATAAGATATATATTAATTAAAATATATTTGCAAAACCTAAAACGATTCAAAATCAAAGTAAAATATATTACTAAATAATTATTTTTTATTTTTAAATTTTTGATTCTTTTTATATGCTTATAAATTTTTTTGATGAAGATAATTTATTTAAATTATATTTGTCTCATTCATAATTTTATTTTGCAATTAATATTTCTATAAAAATAAACTAATAAATAATTAAAATGAATATTAAAATTATAATGAATACAAATAAAAATGAGATTTATGATTAATTATTTAGGGTATACCAGTTTAATGGTTTAAGTATTTTGGAGATTAGGAGTTTAGTAATTTAAGTGTTTAGGCATTTAGTAGTTTATATGTGTTATTTTAATAATGAAATAACAAAAAAATTATTTTTCAAATTTTTTATCAATTTTGAAGGTTATAACCTTTATAAATATAATAATTTTTAAATTTTTTTCAAATGTGAATACAATATTTAGTTATAATAAACTTAATAATTATATATCATGTATATTAAAAATAAACAATTTTATTAATAGATATTAATAAACTAAATATAAATACAAATATAATAAAGATCAAAAAATCAATTAATAAACTATTATTTATTGATAGATATTTATATATTATTTATAAATACTTAAACCTTTAAAGAGAGTTTAAATGTTTAAGTATTTAAGGGTTTTGGTGTTTTGGGGTTTAGGAGTTTAATGATTTAAGCGTTTAGGCATTTAGTAGTTTATAGGTTTTATATAAACAATAAAATAACAAAAAAATTATTTTTGTGATTTTATCTAATTTTCAAAGATGATATCCTTTAAAAATATAATAATTTTTTGTTTTGAAAATTTTTTTATTTTAAAAAGTTTATCTATTATTTTTTGATGAAAAATAATTTATATAAATTATTTTTGTCTAGCTCAATTTATTTTGTAATTAATTTTATATATAAATAAACAAATAAATAATTAAAATGAATATTTAAAATTATAATGAAAAAAAATGAGATTTATTATTTATTATTTAGGAATACTATTTTAATTTAAATTAGATATGTCTCACTAATAATTTATTTTTTAATTAATATTTCTATGAAATAAACTGATTAATAATTAAAATAAAAATTTAAAATTATTCTGAATAAAAATTAAAATGAGAATTATGATTTATTATTAATATATACCAGTTTAATGGAATAAGTATTTTGAGGTTTTGTCATTTAGGAGTTTAGCAATTTATGTTTTTAGGCTTTTAGTGCTTTATAGGTTTTATTTAGAAAATAAAATAACAAAAAAAGTTTCTATAATTTTTTGATTTTCAAAGGTTATAACCATTAAAAATAAATTAATATTTAAAATTTTTTGAAATATGCATATAATATTTAGTTATAATCATATTAATAATTATATATGATATAAATTCAATATAAATAATTTTATTGATAGATATTATAATAATGATCAAAAATTAAAATAATAAACTATTAATAATAAGATAGATATTAATTAAAAAATATTTACAAAATCCAAATTGATTCAAAAGTAAAGTAAAAAATATTAATGGATAATAATTTTTAATTTTTAAAATTTTACTTCTTTTATAAGCGTATATATTTTTTTTGATTAAAAATAAATTATTTAAATTATATTTGTCACACTCATTATTTTTTTTGTAATAAATATTTCTATAAAATAAACTTATAAATAATTAAAATGAATATTTAAAATAATAATAAATTGATCTAAAAATTAGATTTCTTAATTATTAAGTAGTATATAGCAGTTTAATGGTTTATGTATATTGGCATTACGGGCCTTAGAAGTTTACTGATTTTACTGTGTATGCATTTAGTGGTTTAGAGGTTTTATTTAAAAATTAAAATAAAAAAATATTTATTTTTATTTTTTTTTTGATATTTTCAAAGGTTATAACATTTAAAAATATAATAATTTTTAAATTTTTTTCAAATGTGAATTCAATATTTAGTTATAATAATCATTATATTTATATATCATATAAATTCAATATAAAAAATATTATTGATAAATATTCTAAAAATTATCAAAAATAAATTAATAATCTTTTATTAATAAGATAGATATCAATTAAAATATACTAAAAAACCTAAAATGAGTCAGAAGAAATCAAAATATATTACTATATAATAATTTGTTGTTTTAAAATTTTTTTTTCTTTTAAAACATTTATCCATATTTTTTTGATGAAAATTAATTTATATAATTTATATTTATCTAACTCATAATTTATTTTTTAATTAATATTTATATAAAATTAAACAAATAAATAATTAAAATGAATATTTTATATTTTAATGAAAAAAATAATATTGAGATTTATTCTTTATTATTTTGGGTATACCGGTTTAATTTAAATTAGATCTATTTAACTAATAATTTATTTTGTAATTAATATTTCTATGAAATAAACTGATAAATAATTAAAATAAAAATTTAAAATTATACTGAATAAAAATTAAAATGAGATTTATGATTTATTATTAATCTATACCAGTTTAATGGAATAAGTATTTTGAGGTTTTGTCGTTTAGGAGTTTAGAAATTTATGTTTTTAGGCTTTTAGTGGTTTATAGCTTTTATTTAGAAAATAAAATAACAAAAAAAGTTTCTATAATTTGTTATTTTTTTCATAGGTTATAACCTTTGAAAATATAATAATATTTATAATTTTTTGAAATGAGAATACAATATTTAATTATAATAATTTTAATAAATTATATATCATATAAATTCAATATAAATAATTTTATTGATAAATAATATAATAATGATCAAAAATTAAATTAATAAACTATTAATAAAAAGATAAATATTAATTAAAAAATATTTACAAAACCCAAATTGATTCAAAATTAAAGAAACATATATTACTGGATAATAATTTTTAATTTTTAAATTTTTACTTCTTTTATAAGCATATATATTTTTTAAATTATATTTGTTCGCACACATAATTTATTTTGTAATAAATATTTTTTAAAAATTTACTAATAAATAATTAAAATGAATATTTAAAATTATAATAAATAGAATTAAAAATTAGATTTATTAATTATTAAGTAGTATATAGTGGTTTAATGGTTTATGTATTTTGGCATTATGGGGTTTAGGAGTTTACTGATTTAACTAAGTATGCATTTAGTGGTTTATAGATGTTATTTATATTAAAATATCAAAAAATTTATTTTTTTTATTTTTTGATATTTTCAAAGGTTATAACCTTTGAAAATATAATAATTTTTAAATTTTTTTCAAAAGTGAAAACTATATTTAGTTATAATAATCATGATATTTATATATCATATAAATTCAATATAAATATTTTTATTGGTAAATATTCTAATAATGATCAAAGAATAAATTAATAATCTATTATTAATAAGATAGATATAAATTTAAATATAATTACAAAACCTAAAATGATTCAGAAATAAAGCAAAATATATTACTATATCATATTTTTTGTTTTGAATTTTTTTCCTTTTAAAAAGTTTAAAATATATTTTTTTGATGAAAATAATTATAAAATTATATTTTCTAACTCAATTTAGTCTGTAATTAATAATTTTATAAAAATAAACGAATAAATAATTAAGATGAATATTTTAAATTATAATGAAAAAAATAATATTGAGATTTATTATTTATTATTTAGGGTATATCAGTTTAAAATGATTATCTATTTAGGGTTTTCGCGATTTAGGAGTTATTAATTTAAGTATATAGGCATTTAGTGGTTTATAGGATTTATTTAAACAATGAAATAACAAAAAAATTATTTTTGTTATTTTTTCACATTTTCAAATGTTATAACATTTGAAAATATAATAATCTCAAAAATTTTTTAAAATGTGAATTAAATATTTAGTAATAATAATCATTATAATTATATATAATATAAACTAATTATAAATAATTTCATGGATAGATATGATATCAATTATCAAAAAAATAAATTAATAAACTATTATTAATATGATAGATATATATTAAAATATAATTACAAAACCTAAAATGATTCAAAATCAAAGTAAAATTTATTAGTAAATAATAATTTTTTGTTTTTAAATTTTTAATTTTTTTATAAGATAATATTTTTTTTATTAAAAGTAAATTAGTAATATTATATTTGTCTGACTAATTATTTATTTTGTTATTAATATTTATATAAAAAATAAACTAATTAATATTTATAATGAATATTTAAAATGAATATTTAAAATTATAATGAATACAAATTAAAATGAGATTTAAGATTTATTTTTGTTGTATATGTAATTTATTTATTGATAATCTATTAGTATAACCAAATATTTTTTCTTTCTTAATATTTTCATGTAAGTGCAGGAAAGGAAATATTAAGAGGCCGGGTATGCAGCAGTAGCACAATAACGGAGGTCTCGTGACCGGACAGCGGGCCAAAATTGGAATAGAGACTGACCCATCTCATGATCCGACCAGCTCAGGTTAAATGAACCGAGAGAAATTTTAATATAAAATATTTTGTAATTTTATTTTCGGGTGGCTATTTTTGGACACGTGGAACTGATTCATCATCTCTCTCTCTTTCTCTCTATGTGATTTATCACGACTATTCTGTGTGCTACATACTATAAGACATTTTCATTGCTTTAATCTATAATGCATAAGCATTTTCTGGTTGATTTAGCTAGTCATACTGAGCGACTAGAGAACCAATTTATTTTAGGTATTTATTTCTCATTTTTTGATTCAATAATGGATGGTTGCTGAATTGGGATATATATATTGGTTTTTTTCTGTTGTTTCTGTGTTTCTGTATCTCAATCTCACTACCGTGGAAGCACAATTGCCCAACAATTATATATGGTATACCAGTTTAATGGATCGACTTGTTTAGAGGTTTTGATGTTTTGGAGTTTAGCAATTTATGTTTTTAGGCATTTAGTAGTATATAGATTTTATTTATATAATAAAAATAATTTTTTTTTATTTTTTTGGATTTTCTAAGGTTATAACCTTTAAAAATAAAATAATTTTAAAAATCTTTTGAAATGTGAATAGCATGTATAATTATATTAATCTTATTAATTATATATCAAATAAATTCAATATAAATAATTTTAATGATAGATATTATAATAATGATCAAAAATTAAATTAACAAACTATTATTAATAATATAAATATTAATAAAAAAATATTTACATACCACAAAATGATTCAAAATCAAATAAAAATACATTACTAAATAATAATATCTGTCTCACTCGAAATTTATTTTGTAATTAATATTTTTAAAAATTAAAAAATAAATAATTAAAATGAATATTTAAAATTATAATAAATAAAAATAAAAATGAGATTTTTTATTTATTAAGTAGTATACAGCTGTTATACGGTTTATGTATTTAGGGGTTTCGGAATTTATGAGCTACTGATTTAAGTAAGTAAACATTTAGTGGTCATAAGTTTTATTTAAAAAAGAAATAACAAAAAATTTATTTTTTGTATTCTTTCTCATTTTTTAAAATTAAAACCTTTAAAAATAAATAATTTTTAAATTTTTTTCAAAAGTGAATACAATATTTATTTATAATAATCATAATAATTATATAACATATAAATTCAATATAAACAATTTTATTGATAGATATTCTAATAATTATCAAAAAATAATTTAAAAATTTATTATGAATAAGATTTATATTACTTAAAATATAATATCAAAACCTAAAATGATTCAAAAGCAATGAAAAATATATTACTTAATAATAATTATTTGTTTTTAAATTTTTATTCTTTTTATAAGCTTATCTATTTTTATAAATTAAATTTAACTCATATTTATTTTATAATTAATATATATGTATAAAGAAAAAACTTAACAATCAAAATGAATTTTTTAAATTATAATGAAAACAAATAAAAATGAGATTTATTAATTATTATTTAGGGTATGTCTGTTTAAAAGATTATCTATATAGGGGTATCGGGATTTTGTAGTTTAGTGATTTAAGTGTTTAGGCATTTAGTGATTTATAGGTTTTATTTAAACAATGAAATAATAAAAAAATTTATATATTTTTTGTTTTTTCACATGTTCAAAGGTTAATAATCTTTGAAAATATAATAATTTTAAAATTTTTTTCAAAAGTGAATACAATATTTAGTTATAATAATTATTAAATCTATATATCATAAAAATATTTTTATTGATAAATATTCTAATAATGATCAAAAAATAAATTAATAATCTATTATTAATAAGTTAGATATCAATTAAAATATAATTACAAAACCTAAAATGATTCAGAAATAATGAAAAATATATTACTATATAATAATTTTTTGTTTTTTATTTTGTTCTTCTTTTAATAAGTTTATCTATATTTTTTGTTGAAAAATAATTTATATAAATTATATTTGTCGAACTTATAATTTATTTTGTAATTAACATTTATATAAAAATAAACAAATAAATAATTAAAATGAATATTTAAAATTATAATGAAAAAAATAAAAATGAGATTTATTATTTATTATTTAGGATATACCTGTTTAAAAAATTTATCCATTTAGGGTTTTCGAGATTTAGAAGTTATTGATTTAAATATTTAGGCATTAATGGTTTATAGCTTTTATTTAAACAATGAAATAACAAAAAATTATTTTTGATATTTTTTAAAATTTGTTGATGTCATAACATTTGAAAATATAATAATTTTAAAATTATTTAAAAATGTGAATACAATATTTAGTAATAATAATTATTATAACTATATATAATATAAACTAATATAAACAATTTTTTTGATAATATTATATCAATTATCAAAAAATAAATTAATAAACTATTATTAATATGATAGATATAAATTAAAATATAATTAAAAAACCTAAAATGATTCAAAATCAAAGTAAAATTTATTACTAAATAATAATTTATTTTTATGTTTTTGCATCATTTTATAAGCTTGTATTTTTTTTTGTTGAAAAATATATTATTTAAATTATATTTGTCACTCATAATTTATTTTGTAATTAATATTTCTATAAATTATTTAAATTATATTTAAGGTCTACGAGTTTAAAGGTTTAGGTATTTAGGGGCTTCGGGTTTAGGAGTTTAGAGATTTATGTATTTAGGCATTTAATTGTTTATAAGTTTTATTTAAACAATGATATAACAAAAAATTTATTTTTATTATTTTTTTAATTTTTGAAGGTTATAACCTTTGAAAATATAATAATTTTTAAATTTTTTTCAAATGTAAATATAATATTTAGTTATAATAATCTTAATAATTATAAGTCATTTAAATTCAATATAAATAATTACATTGCTAGATATTATAATAATGATCAAAAAAAATTAATAAACTATTATTAATAATATAGATATTATTTAAAATATATTTGCAAAATCTAAATTTATTCAAAATCAAAGTAAAATATATTACTTAATAATAAATTTTTTAATGTTTTTCTTTTTTATAACTTTATATATTTGTTATTATAAATAAATTATTTAAATTAATTTGTCTTACTTTTAATTTATTTTGTAATTTATAATTCTATAATAATAAACTAATAAATATTTAAAATGATTATTTAAAATTATAATGAATACAAATAAAATTTATATTTATTATTTATTATTCAGGATATACCCGTTTAATGGTTTAAGTATTTATGTGTTTTTGGGTTTAGGAGTTCAGTGATTTAAGTGTTTAGACCTTTAGTGATTTATAGTTATTATCTAAAGAATTAAAAAACAAAAAATTTAATTTTTTGAATTTTTTTAATTTTTGAAGGTTGTAACCTTAGAAAATAAAATGATTTTAAATTATTTTAAATGTGAATATAATATTTAGTTATAATAATCTTAATAATTATATATAATGTAAACTAAATATAAATAATTTTATTAAAAGATATTTTAATAATGATCAATAAATTAATTAATAAACTAGTATTAATAAGAATGATATAAATTAAAATAGAATTGTAGAATCTAAAATGATTCAAAATCAAAATAAGATATATTACTAAATTATAATTTTTATTTTAAAAATTTTGCCTCATTTTATAAGCATATATATTTTTTTGATGAAAAATAAATTATTTAAATTATATCTGTCTCACTAATAATTTATTTTGTAATTAATATTTCTATAAAAATAAATTGATAAATAATTAAAATGAGTTTTAAAATTATAATGAATACTAATAAAAAAGAGATATATTATTTATTATTTAGGGTATACCTATTTAATGGTTTAAGTTTTTTTCTGGTTTTGGGGTTAAGGAGTTTATTGATTTATATGTTTGCACATTTAGGTGTTTATAGGTTTTATTTAATCAATGAAATAATAAAAAATTTATTTTTATGAATTTTCATGTTTTTCAAATGTTATAACTTTTGAAAATATAATAATTTTTTAATCTTTCTAAAATATGAATACAATATTGGTTATAATAATCTTAATAATTATATTTGATGTAAATTTAATATAAACAATTTTATTAATATATATTATTATAATGATCGAAAAATAAATTAATAAACTATAATTAATAAGATAGATATTAATTAAAATATATTTGTAGAACCCAAAATAATTTAAAATCAAAGTAAATTATATTACTAAATAAAATTTTAAATTTTTGAAAATTTGTTTATGTTTATAAGCTTATTATAATATATTTAAATTATATGTCTCACTCATTATTTATTTTGTAATTAATATTTCTATAAAAATAAACTAAAAAATAATTAAAATGAATACTTAAAATTATAATGAATACAAAGAAAACAATAATTTATTATTTATTATTTAGTTTATATAGGTTTAATGGTTTAAGTATTTAGGGGGTTTTGTGGTTAAGGAGTCTAGATATTTAAATGATTTGGCATTTAGTGGTTTATAAGTTTTATTTAAATAACAAAATAATAAAAAATTATTTTTGTGATTTTTTATCATTTTTGAAGGTTATAATCTTTGAAAATATAATAATTTTTAAATTTTTTTCAAATGTAAATATAATATTTAGTTATAATAATCTTAATATTTATAAGATATTTAAATTCAATATAAGTAATTTTATTGATAGATATTATGATAAGGATCAAAAAATAAATTAATAAACTATTATTAAAAAGATTGATAGCAATTAAAATATAAATGGAAAACCTATAATGATTCAAAATCAAAGTAAAATATATTACTAAATGATAATTTTTTGTTTTTAAATTTTTACTTCTTTTTATAAGCTTATATTTATTTTTTGATTAAAAATAAATTATTAAAATTATATTTGTCTCACTCTTTATTTATTTTGCAATTAATATTTCTATAAAAAATAAACTAATAAATAATTAAAATGAATATTTAAAATTAGAATGAATACAAATTAAAATGAGATTTATGATTTATTATATTTGGTATACTGGTTTAATGGATTATTAATCTAGGGGTTTTGTCATTTAGAAGCTTAGCAATTTATGTTTTTAGGCATTTAATGGTTTATAGTTTTTATTTATATAATAAAATTTTTTTTTTGATTTTATCTGATTTTCAAAGGTTATAACCTTTGAAAATAAAAAAATTTTTAAAATTTTTTGAAATGTTAATACCATGTATAATTATATTAATCTTACAAATTATATGCCATATAAATTCAATTTAAACAATTTTAATGATAGATAGTATAATAATGATCAAAAATTAAATTAATAAACTATTATTAATAATATAAATATTAATTAAAATATATTTACATAACACAAAATGATTCAAAATCAAATCAAAATATATTACTAAATAATAATATTTAATTTTCAAATATTTCTTTCTTTTTATAAGCTTATATTTTTTATTGATTAAAAATAAATTATTAAATAATATTTGTCTCACTCAAAATTTATTTTGTAATTAATTTTTCAAAATAATTAAACTATAAATAATTAAAATAAATATTTAAAATTATAATAAATAGAAATAAAAATGAGATTTATTATTTATTAAGTAGTATATACCTATTAAAAGGTTAATGTATTTAGGGGTTTCGGGGTCTATGAGCTTACTAATTTAAGTATGTAAGCATTTAATGGTCTATAGGTTTTATTTTAAAAATGAAATAACAAGAATTTATTTTTTATATTTTTCATTTTTTAATGTTATAACCTTTGAAAATATAATAATTTTTAGATTTCTTTTCAAAAGTGAATACAATATATATTTATAATAATTATAAAATTATATATCATATAAATTCAATATAAACAATTTTTTATTGATAGATATTCTAATAATTTTAAAAAATAAATTAAAAATCTATTATGAATAAGATTGATATTACTTAAAATATAATATCAAAACTTAAAATGTTCAAAAGCAAAACAAAATATATCACTAAATTATAATTATTTGTTTTTAAATTGTTATGATTTTTATATGCTAATCTATTTTTTGATGAATAATATTTTTAATAAATTATATTTTTAACTCATAATTTTTTTTATAATTAATAAATATATAAAAATAAAAAACTAAACAATCAAAATAAATTTTTTTAATTATAATGAAAACAAATAAAAATGAGATTTATTAATTATTATTTAGTGTATAACGATTTAAAGGATTATCTATACAGGGGTATCGGGATTTTGTAGTTAAGTGATTTAAGTGCTTAGACATTTAGTGGTGTATAGGTTTTATTTAAACAATGAAATAACAAAAAAAATTATTTTTTTTTATTTTTTGACATTTTCAAATGTTATAATCTTTGAAAATATAATAATTTTCAAATTTTTTTCAAAAGTGAAGACTCTATTTAGTTATAATAATATTTATATTTATATATCATATAAATTCAATATAAACATTTTTATTCAAAAATATTCTAATCATGATCAAAAAATAAATTAATAATCTATAATTAATAAGAGAGATATCAATTAAAATATAATTAAAAAACAAAAATGATTCAGAAGCAAAGCAAAATATATTACTATATAATAATTTTTTGTTTTGATTTTTTTTTCTTTTTAAAAGTTTATCTATATTTTTTTGATGAAAAATAATTTATATAAATTATATTTGTCTAACTCATAATTTATTTTTTAATTAATATTTATATAAAAATAAAAAATTAATAATTAATTGAATATTTAAAATTATAATAAAAAAATGAGATTTATTATTTATTACTAAATAATAATTTTTTTTAATATTTTGCTTTTTTTATAAGTTTATATTTTTGTTTTTAAAAATAAATTATTTAAATTATATTTTTCTTACTCATAATTTATTTTATAATTTATAATTCTATAATAATAAACTAATAATTAATTAAAATAAATATTTAAAATTATAATGAATACAAATAAAATTGAGATTTATTATTTATTATTCAGGGTATACCATTTAAATGGTTTAAGTATTTAGGTGTTTTGTTGTTTAGGAGTTTAGTGATTTAATTGTTTAGACCTTTAGTGATTTATAGTTTTTATTTAAAGAATGAAAAACAAAAAATTTAATTTTTTGATTTTTTTTAATTTTTGAAGGTTATAACCTTATAAAATATAATAATTTTTAATTTTTATTAAATGTGAATATAATATTTAGTTATAATAATCTTAATAATTTTATATAATGTAAACTAAATATAAATAATTTTATTAATAAATATTATAATAATGATCAATAAATTAATTAATAAACTAGTATTAATAAGAATGATATAAATTAAAATATAATTGTAAAATCTAAAATGATTCAAAATCAAAATAAGATATATTAATAAAAAATAATTTTTATTTTTAAAATTTATCCTTTTTTTATAAGCACATATATTTTTTTTGATGAAAAATAAATTATTTAAATTTTACTTGTCTCACTAATAATTTATTTTGTAATTAATATTTCTATAAAAATAAACTGATAAATAATTAAAATGAATATTTAAAATTATAATGAATACTAATAAAAATGAGAATTGTGATTTATTATTTAGACTATACTAATTTGATGTTTTGAGTATTTATGAGCTTCGGTGATTAGGAGTTTAGTCATTTTAGTATTTAGTTACTTAGTGGTTTATAGGTTTTATTTAAAAAATAAATTAAAAAAAAAGTATTTTTGTTATTTTTCTCATTTTTGAAGGTTATAACCTTTGAAAATATAATAATTTTTAATTTTTTTTTGAAAAGTAAATACAATATGAAGTTAATAATCATAATAATTAAATATCATATAAATTCAATATAAATTATTTTATTGGTATATATTATAATAATGATCATAAAAAAATAATAAACAATTATTAATAATATAAATATTGTTTAAAATATATTTTTTGCAAACCTAAAATGATTCTTAATCATAATGAAATATTTTACTAAATATTAATTTTAAATTTTTAAATTTTTGTATCCATTTATATGCTTATATATTTTTTGATGAAAAATAAATTTTTTAAATTATATTTGTCTCACTAATAATGTATTTTTTAATTTATATTTCTATAAAAATAAACTAATAAATAATTAAGATGTATGTTTGAAATTATAATGAATACTAATAAAAATGAGATTTATTATTTATTATATATAGTATACCAGTTTAATGGTTAAATTATTTAGGGGTTTTGTCGTTAGGAGTTTAGCGATTTATGTTTTTAGACTTATTGTGGTTTATAGGTTTTATATAAAAAAATAAAAAACAAAAAAAATTTCTATAACTTGTTATCATTTTCATAGGTTATAACCTTTGAAAATATAATAATATTTACAATTTTTTGAAATGTGAATACAATATTTAGTTATAATAATATTAATAATTATATATCATATAAATTCAATATAAATAATTTTATTGATAGATAATATATAAATGATTAAAAATTAAATTAATAAAGTATTAATAAAACGATAGATTTTAATTAAAAAATATTTACAAAACCCAAATTGATTCAAAATTAAAGTAAAATATATTACTGGATAATAATTTTTAATTTTTAATTTTTACTTCTTTTATAAACTTATATTTTTTTTATTAAAAATAAATTAATAAAATTATATTTGTCGCACTCATACTTTATTTTGTAATAAATATTTTTATAAAAATAAACTAATAATAATTAAAATGAATATTTAAAATTATAATAAATAGAAATAAAAATTAGATTTATTAATTATTAAGTAGTATGTAGAAGTTTAATGATTTATGTATTTAGGCATTACGGGGTTTAGGAGTTTACTGATTTAACTGTGTATGCATTTAGTGGTTTATAGTTTTTATTTAAAAATAAAATAAAAAAAATTATTTTTATTATTTTTTGATATTTTCAAAGGTTATAATATTTAAAATATAATAATTTTTAAATTTCTTTTGAAAAAGTGAATAAATATTTATTTATAATAATCATAATAAATAAATATCATATAAATTCAATATAACAATTTTATTGATAGATATTCTAATAATTATCAAAAAATAAATTAAAAATATATTATGAATAACATTGATATTACTTAAAATATAATATCAAAACCTAAAATGATTCAAAAGCAAAGCAAAATATATTACTTAATAATAATTATTTGTTTTTAAATTTTTATTCTTTTTATAAGCTTATCAATTTTTTGATAAAAAAAATTTTTATAAATTATATTTTTAACTCATAATTTATTTTATAATTAATATATATATATATATATAACTAAAGAATCAAAATAAATTTTTTAAATTATAATGAAAACAAATAAAAATCTGATTTATTAATTATTATCTAGGGTATACCGGTTTAAAGGATTATCTATATAGGGGTATCGAGATTTTATAGTTTAGTGATTTATGTGTTTAAGCATTTAGTGGTTTATAGGATTTATTTAAACAATAAAATAAAAAATATATTTTTTTTATTTTTTCACATTTTAAAAGGTTATAATCTTTGAATATATAATAATTTTAAAATTATTTTCAAAAGTGAATATAATATTTAGTTATAATAATTATTAAATATATATATCATATATATTCAATATAAACATTTTTATTGATAAAAATTATAATAATGATAAAAAAAATAATTTAATAATCTATTATTAATAAGTTAGATATCAATTAAAATATAATTACAAAACCTAAAATGATTCAGAAACAAAGCAAAATATATTACTATATAATAATTTTTTGTTTTTAGATTTTTTCTTCTTTTAATTAGTTTATCTATATTTTTTTGTTGAAAAATAATTTATATAAATTATATTTGTATAACTTATACTTTATTTTGTAATTAATTTTTATATAAAAATAAACAAATAAATAATTAAAATAAATAATTAAAATTATAATAAATAAATGAGATTTATTATTTATTATTTAGAGTATACCGGTTTAATTTAAATTATATCTGTCTCAATATTAATTATTTTTGTAATTAATATTTCTATAAAAATAAACTGATAAATAATTAAAATAAAAATTTATAATTATACTTATTAATAATTAAATTGAGATTTATGATTTATTATTAATGTATACCAATTTAATGGTTTAAGTATTTAAAGGTTTTGTCATTTAGGAGTTTAGCAATTTATGATTTTAGGCATTTAGTGGTATATAGGTTTTATTTAAATAATGAAATAACAAAAAATTTATTTTTGATATTTTTTCAAATTTTCAAAATTTTTAATTTGAAAATATAATAATTTTAAAATTTTTTAAAAATGTTAATACAATATTTAGAAATAATAATTATTATAACTATATATAATATCAACTATATATAAACAATTTTATTGATAGATATTATATCAATTATCAAAAATTAAATTAATAAACTATTATTAATATGATAGATATAAATTAAAATATAATTAAAAAACCTAAAATGATTCAAAATCAAAGTAAAATTTTTACTAAATAATAATTTTTTTATTCTTTGCATCATTTTATAAGCTTATATGTTTCTTTGATGAAAAATATATTATTTAAATTATATTTGTATCACTCATAATTTATTTTGTAATTAATATTTCTATAAATTATTTAAATTATATTTAAGGTTTACGAGTTTAAAGGTTTAAGTATTTAGGGGCTTTGGGGTTTAAAAGTTTAGATATTTATGTATTTAGGTATTTAATGGTTTATAAGTTTTATTTAAACAATTATATAACAAAAAAATTATTTTTGTTATTTTTTCTCATTTTTAAAGGTTATAAACTTTGAAAATATAACAATTTTTAAATTTTTTTATATATGAATACTATATTTAGTTATGATAATCTTAAAATTATATATCATGTAAATTTAATATAAATAATTATATTTAAATATATTATATTAATGATCAAAAAATAAATTAATAAACTATTATTAATAAGATAGATATTATTTTAAATATATTTGCAAAACCTAAATTTATTCAAAATCATAGTAAAATATATTAAAAAATAATACTTTCTTTGATGTTTTGCTTCTTTTTATAAGTTTATATTTTTTGTTATTAAAATTAAATTATTTAAATTATATTTGTCTTTCTCATAATTTATATATAATTTATAATTCTATATAAAGAAACTAATAAATAATTAAAATGAATATTATTATAATGAATACAAATAAAATAGAGATTATTATTTATTATACAAGATATACAAGTTTAATATTTTAAGTATTTAGGTGTTTAGTGATTTAAGTGTTTTGGCCTTTAGTGATTTATAGTTTTTATTTAAAGAATTAAAAAATAAAAAATTTAATTTTTTGATTTTTTTTGATTTTTTTTTAATTTTTGTAGGTTATTTCCTTTTAAAATTATAATAATTTTTAATTTTTTTTAACTGTGAATATATATTCGGTAATAATAATCTTAATAATTATAGATAATGTAAACTTAATATAAATAATTTTATTAATAGATATTATAATAATGATCAATAAAAAATTAATAAACTATTATTAATAAGAATGATATAAATTAAAATATAATTGCATAATCTATAATGATTAAAAATAAAAATAAAATATATTACTAAATAATAAATTTTTGTTTTTAAAATTTTGCCTCTTTTTATATGGATATATATTTTTTTTGATGAAAAATAAATTATTTAAATTATATCTGTCTCACAAATAATTTATTTTGTAAATAATATTTCTATAAAAATAAACTTATAAATAATTAAAATAAAAATTTAAAATTTTACTTAATTAAAATTAAATTTAGATTTATGATTTTTTTATTTATGTACACCTGTTTAATGGTTTATGTATTTAGAGGTTTTGTCGTTTAGGAGTTTAGTAATTTATATTTTTAGGCATTAAGTGGCTTATAGGTTTTATTTAAACAATAAAATAACAAAAAACAATTGTAATTTTTTCTCATTTTCATAGGTTATAACCTTTGAAAATATAATAATATTTAGAATTATTAGAATTGTGAATACAATATTTAGTTATAATAATATTAATATTTATATATCATATAAATTCAATATAAACAATTTTATTGATAAATAATATAATAAAGATCAAAATTTAAATTAATAAACTATTAATAAAAAAAGTGATATTAATTAAAAAATATTTCCAAACCCAAATTAATTCAAAATTAAAGTAAAATATATTACTGTTAAATAATTTTTAATTTTTAAATTTTTACTTCTTTTATAAGCGTATTTTTTTTCGATTAAAAATAAATTAATTAAAATATATGTCGCTCTCATAATTTAATTTGTAATAAATATTTTTATAAAAAAAAACTAATAAATAATTAAAATGAATATTTAAAATTATAATAAATAGAAATAAAAAATAGATTTATTAATTATTAAGCAGTATATAGTGGTTTAACGGTTTATGTATTTAGGTATTTTGAGGTTTAAGAGTTTACTGATTTAACTGTGTATGTATTTAGTGGTTTATAGGTTTTATTAAAAAATTAAAATAATAAAAAATTTACTTTTATTATTTTTTGATATTTTCAAAGGTTATAACCTTTGAAAATATGATATTTTTTAAATTTTTTTTAAATGTGAATACAATATTTATTTATAATAATCATTATGTTTATATATCATATAAATTCAATATAAATAATTTTATTGATTAATATTTTAATAAAGATCAAAAAAATAAATTAATAATCTATTATTAATAAGATAGATATCAATTAAAATATAATTACGATACCTAAAAAGATTCAGAAGAAAAGCAAAATATATTACTATATAATAATTTTTTTTTGAATTTTTTTTTCTTTTAAAAAGGTTATCAATAATTTTTTGATTAAAAATAATTAATATAAATTTATGTGTCTAACTCAATTTATTTTGTAATAAATATTTATATATAAATAAACAAATAAATAATTAAAATGAATATTCAAAATTATAATGAAAAAAAAAATGAGATTTATTATTTATTATTTAGGGATACCGGTCTAATTTATTTTGTAATTAGATCTGTCTAATTTAAATGAGATTTATTATTTATTATTAATGTATACCAGTTTAATGAATTAATTATTTAGAGGTTTTGTCGTTAGGAGTTTAGCGATTTATGTTTTTAGGTTTTTAGTGCTTTATAGGTTTTGTTTAAAAAAATAAAATAAAAAAAAATTTCTATAATTTTTTGTCATTTTCATAGGTTATAATATTTGAAAATATAATAATATTTAAAATTTTTTGAAATTTTAATACAATATTTTCCTATAATAATATTATTAATTATATATCATATAAATTTTATATAAATAATTTTATTGATAGATATTATAATAATGATCAAAAATTAAATTTATAAACTATTAATCTTAAGATAGATATTAATTAAAAAATATTTACAAAACCCAAATAGATTCAAAATTAAAGTAACTTATATTTCTTGATAATAATTTTTAATTTTTAAATTTATACTTCTTTTATAAGCGTATATTTTTATTAGATAAATAATATATTATTTAAATTATATTTGTCCCACTCATAATTTATTTTGTAATAAATATTTCTAAATAAATACACTAATAAATAATTAAAATGAATATTTAAAAAAATAATAAATTGCAATAAAAATTAGATTTATTAATTATTAAGTAGTATTTAGCGGTTTAATAGTTTATGTATTTAGGCATTACGGGGTTTAAAAGTTTACTGATTTAACTTTATATGCATTTAGTAGGGCTGCTCACAGGACTCATAGATTCGCCACCCTACCCAAAGCCTTGTCCCGAAAGAATCATGACTTAGAAAATTTGTTGACTTTGACTTTTCTCATCCCATTCTGTCAAGTATTTTTTATTTTGGGATGGTTCCGGATCTTAAGCAATATCCATCCCGAGAACCATCCCGTCATAAAAAACCTATACTAGAAACAGGAATATATATATATAATGAAGATGCCACCAATTTTGGTATGCCCATCCAATTCCGACGCACCTATTACTATTCCGAAGAGTTCTAGGCCACCTCACGCCGGTCCAATCGTGTTCAGTTAGGTCCACCCCTTGTCCGTCATACTTTTGGTTGCATCTACCGTGTCTTAGATGCCACCAGCATTTTGGTTTGTTTTTCGGACGAGAATTAAGTCATTAATTATTATTATTATGTGCCTCAGTCAGGTTTGTTGAGTATTGGTTGTGGTGTTGTGGTTGGTCCGAATGAGTGGGCCGAATATCTTACATTCAGTTTTGTAGAGCTTGTTTGGTTGAAATATTTATATGTATTTATGCTTAACATATCATATTAATTAATGGCAATGCAGATGGCACAATCTAGTGGTAAACGAAAAATATAATTTATTGAAGATGATCACATCTAAAATGATCAAAGTACTGGTAAATCTAATCATCATCCTTTCACGAACCCTTCTATTGTTACGGCAGCTTCTTCAATTCCAATTGTAAAAGAACGTCAAGGTACATCTGAACCTCAAGCTCATAAAAAGTATAAGTCTGCTATTTGGGAAACTTCTGAGATATTAGTTGATTAAGAGGAAAATGAAACTGGTAGGGCAGCTTGTATATGGCGTAGGAAAGAATACTTGGCAAAAGTTATCAAGGTACTTCGGGCTTATGGAAATACTTTAGAAAGACTTGTTGAAATTTTCAACACAAAAAAGAATTAATAGAAGCTCACAGAGGTAGAGACAAGTCACAATCTTTGTTGAGTTTCACTAAAGGTACTAGTTCACAAGATAACAAATTAACTTGTTGGCAATTTGATCAACGACTAGTTAGAAATGCTTTGGTGAAAATGATCATAAAAGATTAATTGCCTTTTTGTTTCATTGTGAGGGATGAGTTTAAGGAGTTTTGTGAAGTTACTGTGCCTCAATTTAAAATTCCATCTTGGCACTCTATGTTTGGGAATTGTTTTTCATTGTTTGTGAAGGAAAAGAAGAAATTATTTGATAGCATATCATCTCAATTGTTGTAGAGTTTCATTGACTACCGACACTTGGACTAGCATTCAAAATTTGTCTTATATATGTTTGACTGTTCATTTCATTGATTCTCAATGGAATATGCATAAAAGGCTTTTGAACTTTTGTGTAATTAAAACTCATTCTGGAGTTAATATTAGAAATGCTATTGAGTTTTGCATGAATGAATGGGTCTGAGAAAGTTGATGTGTATTACTGTTGACAATGCATCAAATAATGATGTTGCAGTTGAACAATTGAAAAAAAAGGCTTGTGAAGAAAAGTGTTGTACCTTAGAGAGGCGAGCATTTTTATATGAGATGTTGTGCTCATATCCTAAACTTAATTGTCAGAGATGGCATTGCAATAGTTGAGGGTTCTATTCAAAAAATTAGAGGTGTGGTGAAATATGTGAGGAGCAGTCGTAAAAGATTAGATATGTTTAAGTTGTGTTGAAGAAGCAAACTTGTCATATGGATATGCATTCCAATTAGATTGTCCTACAAGATGGAATTCAACTTATTTGATGCTACAAACTGATATAAAATATCAAAAAGAATTTGATAAGTTGGAGGACAAAGACAAAAGGTTTTTGAAGGAGTTTGGTTCAGACGTTCCAACTGAGAGAGACTGAACAAACGCCAAAATTTTAGCTCGTTTCTTTGAAACTTTTTATCAGGTAACTTGTAAATTTTTTGGCTCATAAATTCTACCTCTAGTGTGTCTTTTCCAGAGATTATTCGAATTTTGAAAAAAATTGAGCTTTTGAAAATAGTAGAGAAACAATGGTGTCTGAAGTGCGTATGAAAATGAGGCATAAATTCAACAAATATTGGGTTTCTCTTCAGTCAACAAATATTATGCTTTTTGTAGCAGTAGTGTTGTATCCTAGATATAAGCTCAAATATCTCAAGGTTAAGCACACTTAGCATTATAAAGAGGAATTGCCTAAAAATTTGGTGAAAAAAGGTTATAAATGCTTTAGATGAGATGATGGATGATTATAAAAATTTAAATGAAGATGAATCAAAAGATGATAATTTATATTCTACTATGTTGAAGAAAAATGATGATTTCTTTGATGGTAGTGATACTTATGTTGATGATTTTTTTTGTTGAATTGGAGAAAGAACAAGAAGTTGCAGCTTTGGAAGAGTTGGATAGGTACTTGGAGGACAAACTTGTAAAAAATAAAATTGATTTTGATCTTCTAAACTGGTGGAAGGTAAATGAGGTTAGGTATCCTTCTTTGGAAAATGTAGCAAGGGATCTATTTGCTATCCAAGCATCTACTGTGGCCTACGAATCTATATTTAGCACTGGGGGGAGAACTTTAGATAAATTTAGAAGTTCTTTAACACCTATTACAGCTGAAGTTCTCAAATGTCTACAAGATTGGTTGAGAAGCTCCAACAAACCTATTGAAATTGAAGAATTAGTTCAAGATCTTAATGATAATGAATCAGGTTAGTTTACAAATCTTGTAAATTTTAATTTCACTTTTACTTATTTTATTCATTCAATTTAATAAAAATATGGTTCAATTACAATTTTCAGATGGGTCTAAAGATACAAATATTCTTCCAACTATAGTTGGCCAACTAAACTTGCAATGTGTGTATTAAATTTTATAAGGTAATATTTTGATTTATTATTACTCTTTCATCTTAGAAATTTATGTCTGCATGATTAACACGTTTTCATCTTTTGTTGTCCTTCTACAGTGGAGGAAGAAAAGGGAGGAGTTGTAGAAGAGATAATTAATTGGGTTTGGATTTTCGTTGCTGTTCTGAGATGGACATTTGAAATGATTATTATCATTATTGTAATTAGTTGTATTTTTTTTGTTATATTAAGCTGCCTAATTTTTGCAATTACTTAAGTAGTAATTGCTGCTTCCAATGTTTGTGGTAATCTTTAGCTATTCCTTAATTTTTTAAGTAATTGTTTAAAAAATGTAGTATTACTATTATGGTTAACTTTCACTCAATTGAACAAAGCCAACTTGTGACAAAACAAAGAACAAAATTAAGAACACAGCTCGGTCCCGTTCTATTTAACATTTCTATCCTTTTCTGCACATCAAAGCTTTTTACTGGGTAATTGAACTCGTTTGCAATATTCAGCCTATTTGACAAAACAAAATTGGCCCAATTTGAGTTTGAAAGATACATAACTAAGGAATGATAAATGGTACAACAAAAGGTTTCGACATGAACTAAATTGGCCGGTTTGAAGAAAATAAATTGAAAAAAAATGTCCGAACTACATTTCTTCCCGGAACCGTTTTCTCCTACCCAAAATCCCCAATCTACGTCCCGTACCGTCCCGATATTTTCAACCTATGAGACGTTGCTAGATCTTCAAAAAAAAATCTTCGAACTATGGGAATGGACTAGGAGATTTGTAATCTCCATCCAGTCCCGTCCCATGAGCACTCCCTAACATTTAGTGGTTTATAGGTTTTATTTAAAAAATAAAATAACAAAAAATTTATTTTTATTATTTTTTGATATTTTCAAAGGTTATAACCTTTGAAAATATAATAATTTTTAAATTTTTTTTAAAATGTGAATCCAATATTTAGTTATACTAATCATTATATTTATAATTATATAAATTCAATATAAACAATTTTATTGATAAATATTCTAATCATAATCAAAAAATAAATTAATAATCCATTAATAATAAGATAGATATTAATTAAAATATAATTACAAAATATAAAATGATTCAGAAGCAAAGAAAAATATATTACTATATAATAATTTTTTGTTTTTGAATTTTTTATTCTTTTAATAAGTTTATCTATATTTTTTAATGAAAAATAATTTATATAAATTATATTTGGCTAACTCATAATTTATTTTGTAATTAATATTAATATATAAATAAACAAATAAATAATTAAAATGAATATTTAAAATTATAATGAAAAAAAAATGAGATTTATTATTTATTATTTATTATTTATTATTTATTATTTAGGGATACCAGTTTAATTTAAATTAGATCCGTTTGACTAATAATTTATTTTGTAATTAATATTTCTATAAAAATAAAGTGATAAATATTTAAAATAAAAATTTAAAATTATACTGAATAAAAATTAAAAAGAGATTTAAGAGTTATTATTAATGTATACTAGTTTAATAGTTTAAGTATTTAGAGGCTTTATCATTGCAGTTTAGCTATTTTTGTTTTTAGGCATTTAGTGGTTTATAGGTTTTATAAAAAAAATAAAATAACAAAAAAAATTTCTATAATTTATTATCATTTTCATAGGTTATAAGCTTTAAAAATATAATAATATTTACAATTTTTTGAAATGTGAATATAATATTTAGTTTTAATAATATTAATAATTATACATCATATAAATTCAATATAAAAAATTTTATTGATAGATAATATAATAATGATCAAAAATTAAATTAATAAACTATTAATAAAAAGATAGATATTAATTAAAAAATATTTACAAAACACAAATTGATTCAAAATTAGAGTAAAATATATTACTGGATAATAATTTTTAATTTTTAAATTTAACTTCTTTTATAAGCGTATATTTTTTTTATTAAAAATAAATTAATTAAATTATATTTGTCATACTCATACTTTATTTTGTAATAAATATTTATATAAAAATTAAATAATAACTAATTAAAATGAATATTTAAAATTATAATAAATAGAAATAAAAATTAGATTTATTAATTATTAAGTAGTATATAGTAGTTTAATGGGGTATGTATTTAGGCATTAGGGGGTTAAGGAGTTTACTAATTTAATTGTGTATGCATTAAGTTGTTTATAGGTTTTATTTAAGAAAAAAAATATAAAAAAATTATTTTTATTATTTTTTGATATTTTCAAAGGTTATAACCTTTGAAAATATAATAATTTTTAAATTTTTATCAAAAGTGAATAAATATTTATTTATAATAATCATAATAATTATATATCATATAAATTCAATATAAACAATTTTATTGAAAGATATTCTAATAATTATCAAAAAATAAATTAAAAATCTATTATGAATAAGATTGATATTACTTAGAATATAATATCAAAACCTAAAATGATTCAAAAGCAAAGCAAAATATATTACTTAATATTAATTATTTGTTTTTAAATTATAATGAAAACAAATAAAAATGAGATTATTAATTATTATTTAGGGTCAATCCATTTAAACGATTATCTATATAGGGGAATCAGAATTTTGTAGCATAGTTATTTAAGTGTTTAGGCATTTAGTGATTTATAGGTTTTATTTAAACAATTAAATAATAAAAAATATATATTTTTTGTTTTTTCACATGTTCAAAGGCTATAATCTATGAAAATATAATAATATTAATTTTTTTTTCAAAAGTGAATACAATATTTAGCTATAATAATTATTAAATCTATATATCATATAAATTAAATATAAATATTTTTATTGATAAATATATAATAATAATCAAACAATAAATTAATAATTTATTATTAATAAGTTAGATATCGATTAAAATATAATTACAAAACATAAAATGATTTAAAAACAAAGTAAAATATATTACTATATAATAATTTTTTGTTTTTAATTTTTTTCTTCTTTAAATAAGTTATCTATTTTTTTGGGTAGAAAAATAAATTATATAAATTATATTTTTCTAACTTATAATTAATTTTGTAATTAATATTTATATAAAAATAAACAAATAAATAATTAAAATGAATATTTAAAATTATAATGAAAAAAATAAAAATGAGATTTATTATTTATTATTTAGGATATACCTATTTTAAAAATTTATCTATTTAGCGATTTCGAGATTTAGAAGCAATTGATTTAATTATTTAGGCATTTAATGGTTTATAGCTCTTATTCAAACAATGAAATAACAAAAAAATTATTTTTAATATTTTTAAAATTTTCAAATGTCATAACATTTGGAAATATAATAATTTTAAAATTTTTTAAAAATGTGAATACAATATTTAGTAATAAAAAAATGTTATAACTATATATAATATAAGCTAAATATAAAAATTTTAATGATAATATTATATAAATTATCAAAAAATAAATTAATAAACTATTATTAATATGATAGATATAAATTAAAATATAATTAAAAACCCTAAAATGATTCAAAATCTAAGTAAAATTTATTACTAAATAATATTAATTTTTTTTAGTTTTTGCATCATTTTATAAGCTTATATTTTTTTTTGTTGAAAAATATATTAATTAAATTATATTTGTCACTCATAATTTATTTTGTAATTAATATTTCTATAAATTATTTAAATTATATTTAAGGTTTACGAGTTTAATGGTTTAGGTATTTAGGGGCTTTGGGGTTTAAAAGTTTAGAGATTTGTGTATTTAGGCATTTAATGGTTTATAAGTTTTATTTAAACAATGATATAACAAAAAATTTATTTTTGTTATTTTTTCTCATTTTTGAAGTTATAACCTTTGAAAATATAATAATTTTAAAATTTATTAAAAATGTGAATACAATATTTAGTAATTATTTAAAATAAACTTTTTTTAAATAATTTTCGAGAATTAGAAGTTATTCATTTATGTATTTAGGCAATTATTGGTTTATAGGTTTTATTTAAATAATGAAATAACAAATAAATTATTTTTGATATTTTTTCAAATTTTCAAAGTTATAACCTTTGAAAATATAATAATTTTAAAATTTATTAAAAATGTGAATACAATATTTAGTAATAATAATTAATATAACAATATATAATATAAACTAAATATAAACAATTTTATTGATAGATATAATATCAATTATCAAAAAATAAATTAATAAACTATTATTAATATGATAGATATAAATTAAAATTTAATTACAAAAACTAAAATGATTAAAAATCAAAGTAAATTTATTACTAAATAATAATTTTTGTTTTTTAGTTTTTGCCTCATTTTATAAGATTATATATTTTTTTGATAAAAAATAAATTATTTAAATTATATTTGTATCACTCATAATTTATTTTTTAATTAATATTTTAATAAATTATTTAAATTATATTTAAGGTTTACGAGTTTAAATGTTTAAATATTTAGGGGCTTCGGTGTTTAAGAGTTTAGAGATTTATGTGTTTAGGTATTTAATGGTTTATAAGTTTTATTTAAACAATGATATAACAAAAAATTTATTATTTGTTATTTTTTCTCATTTTTGAAGTTTATAACCTTTGAAAATATAACAATTTTTAAATTTTTATGAATGTGAATACTATATTTAGTTTTGATAATATTGATAATTATATATCATATAAATTCAATATAAACAATTATATTGATAGATATTATATTAATGATCAAAAATAAATATTTAGTTTTGATGTTTTGCTTCTTTTTATAAGTTTATATTTTTTGTTCTTAAAAGTATATTATTTAAATTATATTTGTCTTCCTCATAATTTATTTTGTAATTTATAAGTCTATAAAAATAAACTAAATAATAATTAAAATTAATATACAGTTTTAAAGATTTAGGTATTTATGTGTTTTGGGGTTTAGTGATTTAAGTGTTTATGCCTTTAGTGATTTATAGTTTTTATTTAAAGAATGAAAAACCAAAAAATTTAATTTTTTGTTTTTTTTTAATTTTTGAACGTTATAACCTTTTAAAAATCTAATAATTTTTAATTTTTTTTAAATGTGAATATAATATTTAGTTATAATCATCTTGATAATTATATATAATGTAAAATCAATATAAATAATTTTATTAATAGATTTTATAATAATGATCAATAAATAACTTAATAAACTTTTATTAATTAGAATGATATAAATTAAAATATAATTGCAAAATCTAAAATTTTTCAAAATTAAATTTAAATAAATTACTAAAAGATAATATTTTGTTTTAAAAATTTTGCCTCTTTTTATGATCTTATACTTTTTTGAAGAAAAATAAATTATTTATATTATATCCGCCTCACTAATAATTTATTTTGTAATTAATATTTCAATAAAAATTAACTGATAAATAATTAAAATAAAAATTTAAAATTATACTAAATAAAAATTAAAATGAGATTTATGAATTATTATTAATGTATACTAGTTTAATATTATACGTATTTAAAGGTTTTGTCATCTAGGAGTTTAGCGATTTATGTTTTTAGGCATTTAGTGGTTTATAGGTTTTGTTTAAACAATGAAATAACAAAAAAATTATTTTTGATATTTTTTCACATTTTCAAAGGTTATCATATTGTTATTATATTGTCACATTTTAAAAAATGTGACAATATAAATGAATATAATATTTATAATGTGACATTTTAAAAAATTATTTAGTGGTTTTTAGGCATTTTTTCACATTTTCAAAGGTTATTATATTTTTTAAAAATGTGAATACAATATTTAGTAATAATAATCATTATAATTATATATAATATAAACTAAATATAAATAATTTTATTGATAGATATGATATCAATTATCAAAAAATAAATTAATATGGTATTATTATTATGATTGATTTAAATTAAAATATAATTTCAAAACCTAAAGTTATTCAAAATCGAAGTAAAATTTATTACTAAATAATAATTTTTTTTTAGTTTTTGCTTCTTTTTATAAGCTTATATATTTATTTGATGAAAAATAAATTATTAAATTATATTTGAATCACTCATAATTTATTTTGTAATTAATATTTTAATAAATTATTTTAATAATATTTAAGGTTTACGAGTTTAAATGTTTAAGTATTTAGGGGCTTTTGTGTTTAGGAGTTTAGATATTTAAGTGTTTAGGCATTTAGTGGTTTATAAGTTTTATTTAAACAATGATATAGCAAAAAATGTATTTGTATTATTTTTTCTAATTTTTGAAGATTATATCCTTATAATATATAATAAATTTTAAATTTTTTGAAATGTAAATATATTATTTATTTATAATAATCTTCATAATTATAATTCATTTAAATTCAATATAAATAATTATATTCTAGATATTATAATTATGATCAAAAAATTAATTAATAAACTATTATTAATAAAATAGTTATTATTTAAAAAGTATTTACAAAAACTAAATTTATTCAAATCAAAGTAAAATATATTACTAAATAATAATTTTTTTAATGTTTTGCTTTTTTTATAAGTTTATATTTTTGTTCTTAAAAATAAATTATTTATATTATATTTGTCTTACTTATAATTTACTTTGTAATTTATAATTCTATAAAAATAAACTACTAAATAATTAAAAGGAATATTTAAATTATAATGAATACAAATAAAATTGAGATTTATTATTTATTATTCACGATATACCAGTTTAATGGTTTAAGTATTTAGGTGTTTTGTGGTTTAGAAGTTTAGTGATTTAATTGTTTACACCTTTAGTGATTTATAGTTTTTATTTAAAAATGTAAAAACAAAAAATTAAATTTTTTGGTTTTTTTTAATTTTTGAAGGTTATAAGCTTTGAAAATATAATAATTTTTAATTTTTTTAAATGTGGATATAATATTTAATTTTAATAATCTTAATAATTATTATAATGTAAACTCAATATAAATAATTTTATTGATAGATATTATAATAATGATCAATAAATAAATTAATAACTTGTATTTATAAAAATGATATAAAATTAAAATATAATTGTAAAATCTAAAATGATTCAAAATCAAAATAAATATATTACTAAATAATAATTTTTTATTTTTAAATTTTGCCTCATTTTATAAGCATATATATTTTTTGAGGAAAATAAATTATTTAAATTATATCTATCTCACTAATAATTTATTTTGTAATAAATATTTTATCAAAATAAATTGATAAATAATTAAAATGAATATTTAAATTATAATGAATATAATAAAAAGAGATTTATTATTTATTATTTAGGGTATACCTATTTAATGGTTTAAGTTTTTGTGGTTTTAGGGTCAAGGAGTTTATTGATTTATATGTTTGCCCATTTAGGAGTTTATAGGTTTTATTTAATCAATGAAATAACAAAAAATTTATTTTTATGAATTTTTGTGATTTTCAAAGGTTATAACCTTTGAAAATATAATAATTTTTAATAGTTCTAAAATATGAATACAAAACTTAGTTATAATAATCTTAATAATTATATTGATGTAAATTCAATATAAAAATTTTATTAATATATAATATTTTGATGATCAAAAAATAATTAATAAACTATTATTAATCAGACAGATATTAATTAAAATATATTTGCAGAACCCAAAATAATTCAAAATCAAAGTAAATTATATTAGTAATTAAAATATTAAATTTTTGAAATTTTGTTTATATTTATAAGCTTATTTTTTTCATAAAAATAATATATTTAAATTATATCTCTCACACATTATTTATTTTGTAATTAATATTTCTATAAAATAAACTAAAAAATAATTAAAATGAATATTTAAAATTATAATAAAAACAAATAAACATGAAATTTATTATTTAGGTTATATAGGTTAATGGTTTAAGTATTTAAGGGGTTTTGGGTTAAGGAGTCTAGATATTTAAATGATTAGGGGTATTCGGGTTAAGGAGTCTAGATATTTAAATGATTAGGCATTTAGTGGTTTATAAGATTTATTTAAATAATAAAATAATAAAAAAATTATTTTTGTGATTTTTTATCATTTTTGAAGTTTATAACGTTTGAAAATATAATAATTTTTAAATTTTTTAAAAAGTGAATTCAATATTTAGTTATAATAATAATTATATTTATATTTCATATAAATTCAATATAAATAATTTTATTGATAAATATTCTAATAATGATCAAAAAAAAATTAATAATATATTATTAATAAGATAGATTTCAATTAAAATATAATTACAAAACTTAAAATGATTTAGAAGGAATGGAAAATATATTACTATATAATAAATATTTGTTTTGAAATATTTTCTTTTTTTATAAGTTTATCTATATTTTTTAATGATAAATAATTTAGATAATTATATTTGTCTAACTCATTATTTATTTGTAATTAATATTTAATAAAAATAAATGAATAAAAATTAAATTCAATATTTTAATTATAATTAAAAAAATAATATTGAGATTTATTATTTATTATTTAGTGTATACCAATTTAAAGGATTATCCTTTTATGGTTTTTGAGATTTCAGAGTTATTGACTTAAGTGTTTAGGCATTTATTAGTTTATAGGATTTATTTAATAATGAGATAACAAAAAATTATGTTTGATATTTTCTCACATTTTCAAAGGTAATAACATTTGAATATATAATAATTTTAAATTTTTTTAAAAATATGAATACAATATTTAGTAATAAGAATCATTATAATTATATATAATATAAACTAAATATAAACATTTTATTGATAGATATGATATCAATTATCAAAATATAAATTAATATGCTATTATTAATATGATAGACACAAATTTAAATATAATTGAAAACCTAAAATTATTCAAATCATAGTAAATTTTATTACCAAATAATAATTTTTGTTTTTTAGTTATTGCTTCTTTTTATAAGATTATATTTTTTTGATGAAAAATAGATTATTTAAATTATAATTAAGGTTTACGAGTTTAAGTTTTAAGTATTTAGGGGCTTTTGTGTTTAGGAGTTTATAGATTTAAGTGATTAGGCATTTAGTGGTCTATAAGTTTTATTTAAACAATGATATAACAAAAAATTTATTTTTATTTTTTTTCTATTTTTGAAGGAACCTTTGAAAATATAAAAATTTCTAAATTTTTTTCAAAAGTAAATATAATATTTAATTATAATAATCTTAATAAATATAAGTCATTTAAATTCAATATAAATAATCACATTGCTAGATATTATAATAATGACAAATAAATTAATTAATAAACTATTATTAATAAGATAGATATTATTTAAAATATATTTGCAAAATCTAAATTTATTCAAAATCAAAGTATATATTACTAAATAATAATTTTTTTTAATATTTTGCTTTTTTTATAATTTTATATTTTTGTTATTAAAAATAAATTATTTAAATTATATTTGTCTTCCTCAAAATTATTTTGTAATTTATAATTTTATAAAAATAACCTAATAAATATTTAAAATTATAATGAATACAAATAAAATTGAAATTTATTATTTATTATTCAAGATATACAGGTTTAATGGTTTAAGTATTTAGGTGTTTTGGTGTTTAGTAATTTAAGTGTTTATACCTTAAGTGAGTTTATCTAATTTTTGAAGGTTATAACCTTTGAAAATATAATAATTTTTAATTTTTTTAAATGTGAATATAATATTTAGTTATAATAAGCTTGATAATATATATAATGTAAACTCAATATAAATAATTTTATTAATAGATATTATAGTAATTATCAATAAATAAATTAATAAACTATTATAATTTAGAATGATATAAATTAAAATATAATTGCAAAATTTAAAATTAATCAAAATTAAATTAAAATAATTACTAAATAATAATATTTTGTTTTAAAATTTTGTCTCTTTTTATAATCTTATATTTTTTTGATGAAAAATAAATTATCTATATTATATATGTCTCAGTAATAATTTATTTTGTAATTAATATTTCTATAAAATAAACTAATATAATTAAAATGAATATTTAAAATTTAATGAATACTAATAAAAATGAAATTTATTATTTATTATTTAAAGTATACTAATTTAAAGGCTTATGTATTTATGGGCTTCGGGGTTTAGTAGTTTAGTCATTAAGAGTTTAGGTATTTGTGGTTTATAGATTTTATTAAAAAAATCTAATAACCAAAATTTATTTTTAAATTTTTTCTTATTTTCAAATGTTATAACCTTTGAAAACTTAATAATTTTAAATTTTTATTAAAATGTGAAAATATTATTTTGTTATAATAATCTAAATAATTCTATATTATGTAAATTCAATATAAATAATTTTTTTTTATAGATATTATGATGACAATAATAAAATAAATTAATAAACTATTATTAATAAGATAGATATTAAATAAAATTATTTGCAAAACCTAAAATGATTCAAAATCAAAGTAAAATATATTATAAGATGAAATTAAATAAAACTATTATTAATAAAATAAAATATACAGGTACAATAGATTATATATATAGAAGTTTTCGGATTTAAGAATTTAGTGATTTAAGAGTTTAGGCATTTAGTAGTTATAGTATTTATTTAAAAATAAAATAACAATAAAAAATTTTTGTTATTTGTTCTCATTTTTGAAGGATACAACCTTTGAAACTATAACAATTTTTAAATTTTTTCTTAAATGTGAATACTATATTTAGCTATGATAATATTAATAAATATATATCATGTAAATTAAATATAAATAATTATATTGATATATATTATAATAATGATCGTACAAAAAGATTAATAAACAATTATTAATAAGATAAATATGTTTAAAATATATTTACAAAACCTAAAATGATTCAAATCAAAGTGAAATATTTTACTAATATTAATTTAAAATTTTTAAATTTTTGTATCCATTTATAAGCTTATATATTTTTTTGATGAAAATAAATTATTTAATTTATATTTGTCTCACTATTAATATATTTTTTAATTTATATTTCGATAAAAATAAACTAATAAATAATGAAATGTATATATAAAATTATAATGAATACCAATAAAATGAGATTTATCAATAATTATTTAGGGTATACCTATTTAATGGTTTAAGTTTATTGTGGTTTTGGTGTTAATGAGTTATTGATATATATTTTTAACAAATTTAGATGTTTATAGGTTTTATTAATCAATGAAATAACAAAAAAAAATTATGAATTTTCGTGATTTTCAAGGTTATAACCTTTGAAAATATAATAATTTTTAATAGTTCTAAAATTTGAATACAATACTTAGTTATAATAAACTT
>JAREIK010003681.1:134326-301422 GCA_029783825.1 Sapria himalayana
ATATTTTTTGCAAAGCTAAAATGATTCTTAATCATAATGAAATATTTTACTAAATATTAATTTTAAATTTTTAAATTTTTGTGTCCATTTATATGCTTAATATTTTTTGATGAAAAATAATTTTTTAAATATATTTGTCTCACTAATAATGTATTTTTTAATTTATATTTCTATAAAAATAAACTAATAAATAATTAAGATGTATGTTTGAAATTATAATGAATACTAATAAAAATGAGATTTATTATTTATTATATATAGTATACCAGTTTAATGGTTAAATTTTTAGGGGTTTTGTCGTTATGAGTTTAGCGATTTATGTTTTTAGACTTATTGTGGTTTATAGATTTTATATAAAAAATAAAAAACAAAAAAAATTTCTATAACTTGTTATCATTTCATAGGTTATAACCTTTGAAAAATAATAATATTTACAATTTTTTGAAATGTGAATACAATATTTAGTTATAATAATATTAATAATTATATATCATATAAATTCAATATAAATAATTTTATTGATAGATAATATATAAATGATAAAAAATTAAATAAATAAAGTATTAATAAAATGATAGATTTTAATTAAAAAATATTTACAAAACCCAAATTGATTCAAAATTAAAGTAAAATATATAACTGGATAATAATTTTTAATTTTTAAATTTTTACTTCTTTTATAAACATATATTTTTTTTATTAAAAATAAATTAATAAAATTATATTTGTCGCACTCATACTTTATTTTGTAATAAATATTTTCATAAAAATAAACTAATAATAATTAAAATGAATATTTAAAATTATAATAAATAGAAATAAAAATTAGATTTATTAATTATTAAGTAGTATGTAGAAGTTTAATGATTTAGTATTTAGGCATTACGGGGTTTAGGAGTTTACTGAGTTTAAGTGGTATGCATTTAGTGGTTTATAGTTTTTATTAAAAATAAAATAAAAAAAATATTTTTATTATTTTTTGATATTTTCAAAGGTTATAATATTTAAAATATAATAATTTTTAAATTTCTTTTGAAAAAAGGAATAAATATTTATTTATAATAATCATAATAAATAAATATCATATAAATTCAATATAAACAATTTTATTGATAGATATTCTAATAATTATCAAAAATAAATTAAAAATATATTATGAATAACATTGATATTACTTAAAATATAATATCAAAACCTAAATTGATTCAAAAGCAAAGCAAAATATATTACTTAATAATAATTATTTGTTTTTAAATTTTATTCTTTTATAAGCTTATCAATTTTTTGATAAAAAAAATTTTATAAATTATATTTTTAACTCATAATTTATTTTATAATTAATATATATATATATATATAACTAAAGAATCAAAATAAATTTTTTAAATTATAATGAAAACAAATAAAAATCTGATTTATTAATTATTATTTAGGGTATACCGGTTTAAAGGATTATCTATATAGGGGTATCGAGATTTTATAGTTTAGTGATTTATGTGTTTAAGCATTTAGTGGTTTATAGGATTTATTTAAACAATAAAATAAAAAAATATATTTTTTTATTTTTTCACATTTTAAAAGGTTATAATCTTTGAATATATAATAATTTTTAAATTATTTTCAAAAGTGAATATAATATTTAGTTATAATAATTATTAAATATATATATCATATATATTCAATATAAACATTTTATTGATAAAAATTATAATAATGATAAAAAAATAATTTAATAATCTATTATTAATAAGTTAGATATCAATTAAAATATAATTACAAAACCTAAAATGATTCAGAAACAAAGGAAAATATATTACTATATAATAATTTTTTGTTTTTAGATTTTTTCTTCTTTTAATTAGTTAATCTATATTTTTTTGTTGAAAAATAATTTATATAAATTATATTTGTATAACTTATACTTTATTTTGTAATTAATATTTATATAAAAATAAACAAATAAATAATTAAAATAAATAATTAAAATTATAATAAATAAATGAGATTTATTATTTATGATTTAGAGTATACCGGTTTAATTTAAATTATATCTGTCTCAATATTAATTATTTTTGTAATTAATATTTCTATAAAAATAAACTGATAAATAATTAAAGTAAAAATTTATAATTATACTTATAAAAAATTAAATTTAGATTTATGATTTTTTATTAATGTATACCAATTTAATGATTTAAGTATTTAAAGGTTTTGTCATTTAGGAGTTTAGCAATTTATGATTTGAGGCATTTAGTGGTATATAGGTTTTATTTAAATAATGAAATAACAAAAAATTTATTTTTGATATTTTTTCAAATTTTCAAAATTTTTAATTTGAAATTATAATAATTTTAAAATTTTTTAAAAATGTTAATACAATATTTAGAAATAATAATTATTATAACTATATATAATATCAACTATATATAAACAATTTTATTGATAGATATTATATCAATTATCAAAAATTAAATTAATAAACTATTATTAATATGATAGATATAAATTAAAATATAATTAAAAAACCTAAAATGATTCAAAATCAAAGTAAAATTTTTACTAAATAATAATTTTTTTATTCCTTTGCATCATTTTATAAGCTTATATGTTTCTTTGATGAAAAATATATTATTTAAATTATATTTGTATCACTCATAATTTATTTTGTAATTAATATTTCTATAAATTATTTAAATTATATTTAAGTTTTACGAGTTTAAAGGTTTAAGTATTTAGGGGCTTTGGGGTTTAAAAGTTTAGATATTTATGTATTTAGGTATTTAATGGTTTATAAGTTTTATTTAAACAATTATATAACAAAAAAATTATTTTTGTTATTTTTTCTCATTTTTAAAGGTTATAAACTTTGAAAATATAACAATTTTTAAATTTTTTATATATGAATACTATATTTAGTTATGATAATCTTAAAATTATATATCATGTAAATTTAATATAAATAATTATATTTAAATATATTATATTAATGATCAAAAAATAAATTAATAAACTATTATTAATAAGATAGATATTATTTTAAATATATTTGCAAAACCTAAATTTATTCAAAATCATAGTAAAATATATTAAAAAATAATACTTTCTTTGATGTTTTGCTTCTTTTTATAAGTTTATATTTTTTGTTATTAAAATTAAATTATTTAAATTATATTTGTCTTTCTCATAATTTATATATAATTTATAAATCTATATAAAGAAACTAATAAATAATTAAAATGAATATTATTATAATGAATACAAATAAAATAGAGATTTATTATTTATTATACAAGATATACAAGTTTAATATTTTAAGTATTTAGGTGTTTAGTGATTTAAATGTTTTGGCCTTTAGTGATTTATAGTTTTTATTTAAAGAATTAAAAAATAAAAAATTTAATTTTTTGATTTTTTTTTGATTTTTTTTTAATTTTTGTAGGTTATTTCCTTTTAAAATATAATAATTTTTAATTTTTTTTAACTGTGAATATATATTCGGTAATAATAATCTTAATAATTATAGATAATGTAAACTTAATATAAATATTTTATTAATAGATATTATAATAATGATCAATAAAAAATTAATAAACTATTATTAATAAGAATGATATAAATTAAAATATAATTGCATAATCTATAATGATTAAAAATAAAAATAAAATATATTACTAAATAATAAATTTTTGTTTTTAAAATTTTGCCTCTTTTTATATGGATATATATTTTTTTTGATGAAAAATAAATTATTTAAATTATATCTGTCTCACTAATAATTTATTTTGTAAATAATATTTCTATAAAAATAAACTTATAAATAATTAAAATAAAAATTTAAAATTTACTTAATAAAATTAAATTTAGATTTATGATTTTTTTATTTATGTACACCTGTTTAATGGTTTATGTATTTAGAGGTTTTGTCGTTTAGGAGTTTAGTAATTTATATTTTTAGGCATTAAGTGGCTTATAGGTTTTATTTAAACAATAAAATAACAAAAAACAATTGTAATTTTTTCTCATTTTCATAGGTTATAACCTTTGAAAATATAATAATATTTAGAATTATTAGAATTGTGAATACAATATTTAGTTATAATAATATTAATATTTATATATCATATAAATTCAATATAAACAATTTTATTGATAAATAATATAATAAAGATCAAAATTTAAATTAATAAACTATTAATAAAAAAAGTGATATTAATTAAAAAATATTTCCAAACCCAAATTAATTCAAAATTAAAGTAAAATATATTACTGTTAAATAATTTTTAATTTTTAAATTTTTACTTCTTTTATAAGCGTATTTTTTTTTGATTAAAAATAAATTAATTAAAATATATGTCGCTCTCATAATTTAATTTGTAATAAATATTTCTATAAAAATAAACTAATAAATAATTAAAATGAATATTTAAAATTATAATAAATAGAAATAAAAAATAGATTTATTAATTATTAAGCAGTATATAGTGGTTTAACGGTTTATGTATTTAGGTATTTTGAGGTTTAGGAGTTTACTGATTTAACTGTGTATGTATTTAGTGGTTTATAGGTTTTATTAAAAAATTAAAATAATAAAAAATTTATTTTTATTATTTTTTGATATTTTCAAAGGTTATAACCTTTGAAAATATGATATTTTTTAAATTTTTTTTAAATGTGAATACAATATTTAGTTATAATAATCATTATGTTTATATATCATATAAATTCAATATAAATAATTTTATTGATTAATATTTTAATAATGATCAAAAAAATAAATTAATAATCTATTATTAATAAGATAGATATCAATTAAAATATAATTACAATACCTAAAAAGATTCAGAAGAAAAGCAAAATATATTACTATATAATAATTTTTTTTTGAATTTTTTTTTCTTTTAAAAAGGTTATCAATAATTTTTTGATTAAAAATAATTAATATAAATTTATGTGTCTAACTCAATTTATTTTGTAATAAATATTTATATATAAATAAACAAATAAATAATTAAAATGAATATTCAAAATTATAATGAAAAAAAAATGAGATTTATTATTTATTATTTAGGGATACCGGTCTAATTTATTTTGTAATTAGATCTGTCTAATTTAAATGAGATTTATTATTTATTATTAATGTATACCAGTTTAATGATTTAATTATTTAGAGGTTTTGTCGTTAGGAGTTTAGCGATTTATGTTTTTAGGTTTTTAGTGCTTTATAGGTTTTATTTAAAAAAATAAAATAAAAAAAAATTTCTATAATTTTTTGTCATTTTCATAGGTTATAATATTTGAAAATATAATAATATTTAAAATTTTTTGAAATTTTAATACAATATTTTCCTATAATAATATTAATAATTATATATCATATAAATTTTATATAAATAATTTTATTGATAGATATTATAATAATGATCAAAAATTAAATTTATAAACTATTAATCTTAAGATAGATATTAATTAAAAAATATTTACAAAACCAAATAGATTCAAAATTAAAGTAACTTATATTTCTTGATAATAATTTTTAATTTTTAAATTTATATTTCTTTTATAAGCGTATATTTTTATTAGATAAATAATATATTATTTAAATTATATTTGTCCCACTCATAATTTATTTTGTAATAAATATTTCTAAATAAATACACTAATAAATAATTAAAATGAATATTTAAAAAAATAATAAATAGCAATAAAAATTAGATTTATTAATTATTAAGTAGTATTTAGCAGTTTAATAGTTTATGTATTTAGGCATTACGGGTTTAAAGTTTACTGATTTAACTTTATATGCATTTAGTAGGGCTGCTCACAGGGACTCATAGTTTCGCCACCCTACCCAAAGCTTTGTCCCGAAAGAATCATGACTTAGAAAATTTGTTGACTTTGACTTTTCTCATCCCGTTCTGTCAAGTATTTTTTATTTTGGGATGGTTTCGGATCTTGAGCAATATCCATCCCGAGAACCATCCCGTCCTAAAAAACCTATACTAGAAACAGGAATATATATATAATGAAGATGCCACAAATTTTGGTACTGCCCATCCAATTCCAACGAACCTATTACTGTTCCGAAGAGTTCTAGGCCACCTCACGCAGGTCCAATCGTGTTCAGTTAGGTCCAGCCCTTGTCCGTCATACTTTTGGTTGCCTCTACCGTGTCTTAGATGCCACCAGCATTTTGGTTTGTTTTTCGGACGAGAATTAAGTCATTAATTATTATTATTATGTGCCTCAGACAGGTTTGTTGAGTATTGGTTGTGGTGTTGTTGTTGGTCCGAATGAGTGGGCCGAATGTCTTACATTCAGTTTTGTAGAGCTTGCTTGGTTGAAATATTTATATGTATTTATGTTTAACATATCATATTAATTAATGGCAATGCAGATGGCACAATTCAGTGGTAAACGAAAAATATAATATATTGAAGATGATCACATCTCAAATGATCAAAGTACTGGTAAATCCAATCATCATCCTTTCACAAACCCTTCTATTGTTACGGCAGCTTCTACAATTCCAATTGTAAAAGAACGTCAAGGTACATCTGAACCTCAAGCTCATAAAAAGTATAAGTCTGCTATTTGGGAAACTTCTGAGATATTAGTTGATTAAGAGGAAAATGAAACTGGTAGGGCAGCTTGTATATGGCGTAGGAAAGAATACTTGGCAAAAGTTATCAAGGTACTTCGGGCTTATGGAAATACTTTAGAAAGACTTGTAGAAATTTTCAACACAAAAAAGAATTAATAGAAGCTCACAGAGGTAGAGACAAGTCACAATCTTTGTTGAGTTTCACTAAAGGTACTAGTTCACAAGATAACAAATTAACTTGTTGGCAATTTGATCAACGACTAGTTAGAAATGCTTTGGTGAAAATGATCATAAAAGATTAATTGCCTTTTTGTTTCATTGTGAGGGATGAGTTTAAGGAGTTTTGTGAAGTTACTGTGCCTCAATTTAAAATTCCATCTTGGCACTCTATGTTTGGGATTGTTTTTCATTGTTTGTGAAGGAAAAGAAGAAATTATTTGATAGCATATCATCTCATTGTTGTAGAGTTTCATTGACTACCGACACTTGGACTAGCATTCAAAATTTGTCTTATATATGTTTGACTGTTCATTTCATTGATTCTCAATGGAATATGCATAAAAGGCTTTTGAACTTTTGTGTAATTAAAACTCATTCTGGAGTTAATATTAGAAATGCTATTGAGTTTTGCATGAATGAATGGGTCTGAGAAAGTTGATGTGTATTACTGTTGACAATGCATCAAATAATGATGTTGCAGTTGAACAATTGAAAAAAAGGCTTGTGAAGAAAAGTGTTGTACTTTAGAGAGGCAAGCATTTTCATATGAGATGTTGTGCTCATATCCTAAACTTAATTGTCAGAGATGGCATTGCAATAGTTGAGGGTTCTATTCAAAAAATTAGAGGTGTGGTGAAATATGTGAGGAGCAGTCGTAAAAGATTAGATATGTTTAAGTTGTGTTGAAGAAGCAAACTTGTCATATGGATATGCATTCCAATTAGATTGTCCTACAAGATGGAATTCAACTTATTTGATGCTACAAACTGATATAAAATATCAAAAAGAATTTGATAAGTTGGAGGACAAAGACAAAAGGTTTTTGAAGGAGTTTGGTTCAGACGTTCCAACTGAGAGAGACTGAACAAACGCCAAAATTTTAGCTCGTTTCTTTGAAACTTTTTATCAGGTAACTTGTAAATTTTTTGGCTCATAAATTCTACCTCTAGTGTGTCTTTTCCAGAGATTATTCGAATTTTGAAAAAAATTGAGCTTTTGAAAATAGTAGAGAAACAATGGTGTCTGAAGTGCGTATGAAAATGAGGCATAAATTCAACAAATATTGGGTTTCTCTTCAGTCAACAAATATTATGCTTTTTGTAGCAGTAGTGTTGTATCCTAGATATAAGCTCAAATATCTCAAGGTTAAGTACACTTAGCATTATGAAGAGGAATTGCCTAAAAATTTGGTGAAAAAGGTTATAAATGCTTTAGATGAGATGATGGATGATTATAAAAATTTAAATGAAGATGAATCAAAAGATGATAATTTATCTTCTACTATGTTGAAGAAAAATGATGATTTCTTTGATGGTAGTGATACTTATGTTGATGATTTTTTTTGTTGAATTGGAGAAAGAACAAGAAGTTGCAGCTTTGGAAGAGTTGGATAGGTACTTGGAGGACAAACTTGAAAAAAATAAAATTGATTTTGATCTTCTAAACTGGTGGAAGGTAAATGAGGTTAGGTATCCTTCTTTGGAAAATGTAGCAAGGGATGTATTTGCTATCCAAGCATCTACTGTGGCCTACGAATCTATATTTAGCACTGGGGGGAGAACTTAGATAAATTTAGAAGTTCTTTAACACCTATTACAGCTGAAGTTCTCAAATGTCTACAAGATTGGTTGAGAAGCTCCAACAAACCTATTGAAATTGAAGAATTAGTTCAAGATCTTGATGATAATGAATCAGGTTAGTTTACAAATCTTGTAAATTTTAATTTCACTTTTACTTATTTTATTCATTCAATTTAATAAAAATATGGTTCAATTACAATTTTCAGAGGGGTCTAAAGATACAAATATTCTTCCAACTATAGTTGGCCAACTAAATTTGCAATGTGTGTATTAAATTTTATAAGGTAATATTTTGATTTATTATTACTCTTTCATCTTAGAAATTTATGTCTGCATGATTAACACGTTTTCATCTTTTGTTGTCCTTCTACAGTGGAGGAAGAAAAGGGAGGAGTTGTAGAAGAGATAATTAATTGGGTTTGGATTTTCGTTGCTGTTCTGAGATGGACATTTGAAATGATTATTATCATGGTTGTAATTAGTTGTATTTTTTTTGTTATATTAAGCTGCCTAATTTTTGCAATTACTTAAGTAGTAATTGCTGCTTCCAATGTTTGTGGTCATCTTTAGCTATTCCTTAATTTTTTAAGTAATTGTTTAAAAAATGTAGTATTACTATTATGGTTAACTTTCACTCAATTGAACAAAGCCAACTTGTGACAAAACAAAGAACAAAATTAAGAACACAGCTCGGTCCCGTTCTATTTAACATTTCTATCCTTTTCTGCACATCAAAGCTTTTTACTGGGTAATTGAACTCGTTTGCAATATTCAGCCTATTTGACAAAACAAAATTGGCCCAATTTGAGTTTGAAAGATACATAACTAAGGAATGATAAATGGTACAACAAAAGGTTTCGACATGAACTAAATTGGCCGGTTTGAAGAAAATAAATTGAAAAAATGTCCGAACTACATTTCTTCCCGGAACCGTTTTCTCCTACCCAAAATCCCCAATCTACGTCCCGTACCGTCCCGATATTTTCAACCTATGAGACGTTGCTAGATCTTCAAAAAAAAATCTTCGAACTATGGGAATGGACTGGAGATTTGTAATCTCCATCCAGTCCCGTCCCATGAGCACCCCTAACATTTAGTGGTTTATAGGTTTTATTTAAAAAATAAAATAACAAAAAATTTATTTTTATTATTTTTTGATATTTTCAAAGGTTATAACCTTTGAAAATATAATAATTTTTAAATTTTTTTTAAAATGTGAATCCAATATTTAGTTATACTAATCATTATATTTATATATTATATAAATTCAATATAAACAATTTTATTGATAAATATTCTAATCATAATCAAAAAATAAATTAATAATCCATTAATAATAAGATAGATATTAATTAAAATATAATTACAAAATATAAAATGATTCAGAAGCAAAGAAAAATATATTACTATATAATAATTTTTTGTTTTTGAATTTTTTATTCTTTTAATAAGTTTATCTATAATTTTTAATGAAAAATAATTTATATAAATTATATTTGGCTAACTCATAATTTATTTTGTAATTAATATTAATATATAAATAAACAAATAAATAATTAAAATGAATATTTAAAATTATAATGAAAAAAAAATGAGATTTATTATTTATTATTTATTATTTAGGGATACCAGTTTAATTTAAATTAGATCCGTTTGACTAATAATTTATTTTGTAATTAATATTTCTATAAAAATAAAGTGATAAATATTTAAAATAAAAATTTAAAATTATACTGAATAAAAATTAAAATGAGATTTAAGAGTTATTATTAATGTATACTAGTTTAATAGTTTAAGTATTTAGAGGTTTTATCATTGCAGTTTAGCTATTTTTGTTTTTAGGCATTTAGTGGTTTATAGGTTTTATAAAAAAAATAAAATAACAAAAAAAATTTCTATAATTTATTATCATTTTCATAGGTTATAAGCTTTAAAAATATAATAATATTTACAATTTTTTGAAATGTGAATATAATATTTAGTTTTAATAATATTAATAATTATACATCATATAAATTCAATATAAAAAATTTTATTGATAGATAATATAATAATGATCAAAAATTAAATTAATAAACTATTAATAAAAAGATAGATATTAATTAAAAAATATTTACAAAACACAAATTGATTCAAAATTAGAGTAAAATATATTACTGGATAATAATTTTTAATTTTTAAATTTAACTTCTTTTATAAGCGTATATTTTTTTTATTAAAAATAAATTAATTAAATTATATTTGTCATACTCATACTTTATTTTGTAATAAATATTTATATAAAAATTAAATAATAACTAATTAAAATGAATATTTAAAATTATAATAAATAGAAATAAAAATTAGATTTATTAATTATTAAGTAGTATATAGTAGTTTAATGGGGTATGTATTTAGGCATTAGGGGGTTAAGGAGTTTACTAATTTAACTGTGTATGCATTAAGTTGTTTATAGGTTTTATTTAAGAAAAAAAATATAAAAAAATTATTTTTATTATTTTTTGATATTTTCAAAGGTTATAACCTTTGAAAATATAATAATTTTTAAATTTTTATCAAAAGTGAATAAATATTTATTTATAATAATCATAATAATTATATATCATATAAATTCAATATAAACAATTTTATTGAAAGATATTCTAATAATTATCAAAAAATAAATTAAAAATCTATTATGAATAAGATTGATATTACTTAGAATATAATATCAAAACCTAAAATGATTCAAAAGCAAAGCAAAATATATTACTTAATATTAATTATTTGTTTTTAAATTATAATGAAAACAAATAAAAATGAGATTATTAATTATTATTTAGGGTCAATCCATTTAAACGATTATCTATATAGGGGAATCAGAATTTTGTAGCATAGTTATTTAAGTGTTTAGGCATTTAGTGATTTATAGGTTTTATTTAAACAATTAAATAATAAAAAATATATATTTTTTGTTTTTTCACATGTTCAAAGGTTATAATCTATGAAAATATAATAATATTAAATTTTTTTTCAAAAGTGAATACAATATTTAGCTATAATAATTATTAAATCTATATATCATATAAATTAAATATAAATATTTTTATTGATAAATATATAATAATAATCAAACAATAAATTAATAATTTATTATTAATAAGTTAGATATCAATTAAAATATAATTACAAAACATAAAATGATTTAAAAACAAAGTAAAATATATTACTATATAATAATTTTTTGTTTTTAATTTTTTTCTTCTTTAAATAAGTTATCTATTTTTTTGGGTAGAAAAATAAATTATATAAATTATATTTTTCTAACTTATAATTAATTTTGTAATTAATATTTATATAAAAATAAACAAATAAATAATTAAAATGAATATTTAAAATTATAATGAAAAAAATAAATATGAGATTTATTATTTATTATTTAGGATATACCTATTTTAAAAATTTATCTATTTAGCGATTTCGAGATTTAGAAGCAATTGATTTAATTATTTAGGCATTTAATGGTTTATAGCTCTTATTCAAACAATGAAATAACAAAAAATTTATTTTTAATATTTTTAAATTTTCAAATGTCATAACATTTGGAAATATAATAATTTTAAAATTTTTTAAAAATGTGAATACAATATTTAGTAATAAAAAATGTTATAACTATATATAATATAAGCTAAATATAAAAATTTTAATGATAATATTATATAAATTATCAAAAAATAAATTAATAAACTATTATTAATATGATAGATATAAATTAAAATATAATTAAAAACCCTAAAATGATTCAAAATCAAAGTAAAATTTATTACTAAATAATATTAATTTTTTTTAGTTTTTGCATCATTTTATAAGCTTATATTTTTTTTTGTTGAAAAATATATTAATTAAATTATATTTGTCACTCATAATTTATTTTGTAATTAATATTTCTATAAATTATTTAAATTATATTTAAGGTTTACGAGTTTAATGGTTTAGGTATTTAGGGGCTTTGGGGTTTAAAAGTTTAGAGATTTGTGTATTTAGGCATTTAATGGTTTATAAGTTTTATTTAAACAATGATATAACAAAAAATTTATTTTTGTTATTTTTTCTCATTTTTGAAGGTTATAACCTTTAAAAATATAACAATTTTAAATTTTTTTTATATGTGAATACTATATTTAGTTATGATAATCTTAATAAATATATACCATGTTAATTCAATATAAACAATTATATTGATAGATATTATATTTATGATCAAAAAATAAATTAATAACTATTATTAATAAGATAGATATTTTTTAAAATATATTTGCAAAACATAAATTTATTCAAAATCAAAGTAAAATATAATAGTAAATAATATTTTTTTGATGTTTTCCTTCTTTTTATAAGTTTATATTTTTTGTTATTAAAAGTAAATTATTTAAATTATATTTGTCTTCCACATAATTTATTTTTAATTTATAATTCTATAAAAATAAACTAATAAATAATTAAAATGAATATTTAAAATTATAATGTATACAAATAAAATAGAGATTTATTATTTATTATTCAGGATATACTAGTTTAATGGTTTAAGTATTTATGTGTTTTGGGGTTTAGTGATTAAATTGTTTAGGACTCTAGTTATTTATAGTTTTTATTTAAAGAATAAAAAAATAAAAAATTAAATTTTTTGATTTTTTTTTAATTTTTGAAGGTTATAACATTTGAAAATATAATAATTTTTATTTTTTATAAATGTTAATATAATATTTAGTTATAATATTTTTAATAATTATATATAATGTAAACTCAATATAAATAATTTTATTAATAGAAATTAAAATATATTTACATAACACAATGATTCAAAATCAAATCAAAATATATTACTAAATAATAATATTTAGATGAAAAATATATTACTATAAAAAATGATTCAGAAGAAAGCAAAATATATTACTATATAATAATTTGTTGTTTTGAAATTTTTTTTCTTTTAAAATAAATTATTTTTCATTTTAATGAAAAATATTTTATATAAATTATAATTGTCTAACTCAAAATTTATTTTGTAATTAAAATTTTTATAAAAATAAACAAATAAATAATTAAAATGAATATTTAAAATTATAATGAAAAAAATAATAATAGATTTATTGTTTATTATTAAGGATATATCTGATTAAAAAATTATCTATTTAGGGTTTTCGAGAATTAGAAGTTATTCATTTATGTATTTAGGCAATTATTGGTTTATAGGTTTTATTTAAATAATGAAATAACAAATAAATTATTTTTGATATTTTTTCAAATTTTCAAAGTTATAACCTTTGAAAATATAATAATTTTAAAATTTATTAAAAATGTGAATACAATATTTAGTAATAATAATTAATATAACAATATATAATATAAACTAAATATAAACAATTTTATTGATAGATATTATATCAATTATCAAAAAATAAATTAATAAACTATTATTAATATGATAGATATAAATTAAAATTTAATTACAAAAACTAAAATGATTAAAAATCAAAGTAAATTTATTACTAAATAATAATTTTTGTTTTTTAGTTTTTGCCTCATTTTATAAGATTATATATTTTTTTGATAAAAAATAAATTATTTAAATTATATTTGTATCACTCATAATTTATTTTGTAATTAATATTTTAATAAATTATTTAAATTATATTTAAGGTTTACGAGTTTAAATGTTTAAATATTTAGGGGCTTCGGGGTTTAAGAGTTTAGAGATTTATGTGTTTAGGTATTTAATGGTTTATAAGTTTTATTTAAACAATGATATAACAAAAAATTTATTATTTGTTATTTTTTCTCATTTTTGAAGTTTATAACCTTTGAAAATATAACAATTTTTAATTTTTATGAATGTGAATACTATATTTAGTTTTGATAATATTGATAATTATATATCATATAAATTCAATATAAACAATTATATTGATAGATATTATATTAATGATCAAAAATAAATATTTAGTTTTGATGTTTTGCTTCTTTTTATAAGTTTATATTTTTTGTTCTTAAAAGTATATTATTTAAATTATATTTGTCTTCCTCATAATTTATTTTGTAATTTATAAGTCTATAAAAATAAACTAAATAATAATTAAAATTAATATACAGTTTTAAAGATTTAGGTATTTATGTGTTTTGGGGTTTAGTGATTTAAGTGTTTATGCCTTTAGTGATTTATAGTTTTTATTTAAAGAATGAAAAACCAAAAAATTTAATTTTTTGTTTTTTTTTAATTTTTGAAGGTTATAACCTTTTAAAAATCTAATAATTTTTAATTTTTTTTAAATGTGAATATAATATTTAGTTATAATCATCTTGATAATTATATATAATGTAAAATCAATATAAATAATTTTATTAATAGATTTTATAATAATGATCAATAAATAACTTAATAAACTTTTATTAATTAGAATGATATAAATTAAAATATAATTGCAAAATCTAAAATTTTTCAAAATTAAATTAAAATAAATTACTAAAAGATAATATTTTGTTTTAAAAATTTTGCCTCTTTTTATGATCTTATACTTTTTTGAAGAAAAATAAATTATTTATATTATATCCGCCTCACTAATAATTTATTTTGTAATTAATATTTCAATAAAAATTAACTGATAAATAATTAAAATAAAAATTTAAAATTATACTAAATAAAAATTAAAATGAGATTTATGAATTATTATTAATGTATACCAGTTTAATATTATACGTATTTAAAGGTTTTGTCATCTAGGAGTTTAGCGATTTATGTTTTTAGGCATTTAGTGGTTTATAGGTTTTGTTTAAACAATGAAATAACAAAAAAATTATTTTTGATATTTTTTCACATTTCAAAGGTTATTATATTGTTATTATATTGTCACATTTTAAAAAATGTGACAATATAAATGAATATAATATTTATAATGTGACATTTTAAAAAATTATTTAGTGGTTTTTAGGCATTTTTTCACATTTTCAAAGGTTATTATATTTTTTAAAAATGTGAATACAATATTTAGTAATAATAATCATTATAATTATATATAATATAAACTAAATATAAATAATTTTATTGATAGATATGATATCAATTATCAAAAAATAAATTAATATGGTATTATTATTATGATTGATTTAAATTAAAATATAATTTCAAAACCTAAAGTTATTCAAAATCGAAGTAAAATTTATTACTAAATAATAATTTTTTTTTAGTTTTTGCTTCTTTTTATAAGCTTATATATTTTTTTGATGAAAAATAAATTATTAAAATTATATTTGAATCACTCATAATTTATTTTGTAATTAATATTTTAATAAATTATTTTAATAATATTTAAGGTTTACGAGTTTAAATGTTTAAGTATTTAGGGGCTTTTGTGTTTAGGAGTTTAGATATTTAAGTGTTTAGGCATTTAGTGGTTTATAAGTTTTATTTAAACAATGATATAGCAAAAAATTTATTTGTATTATTTTTTCTAATTTTTGAAGATTATATCCTTATAATATATAATAAATTTTAAATTTTTTTGAAATGTAAATATATTATTTATTTATAATAATCTTCATAATTATAATTCATTTAAATTCAATATAAATAATTATATTCTAGATATTATAATTATGATCAAAAAATTAATTAATAAACTATTATTAATAAAATAGTTATTATTTAAAAAGTATTTACAAAAACTAAATTTATTCAAATCAAAGTAAAATATATTACTAAATAATAATTTTTTTTAATGTTTTGCTTTTTTTATAAGTTTATATTTTTGTTCTTAAAAATAAATTATTTATATTATATTTGTCTTACTTATAATTTACTTTGTAATTTATAATTCTATAATAATAAACTACTAAATAATTAAAAGGAATATTTTAAATTATAATGAATACAAATAAAATTGAGATTTATTATTTATTATTCACGATATACCAGTTTAATGGTTTAAGTATTTAGGTGTTTTGTGGTTTAGGAGTTTAGTGATTTAATTGTTTACACCTTTAGTGATTTATAGTTTTTATTTAAAAAATGTAAAAACAAAAAATTAAATTTTTTGATTTTTTTTAATTTTTGAAGGTTATAAGCTTTGAAAATATAATAATTTTTAATTTTTTTTAAATGTGGATATAATATTTAATTATAATAATCTTAATAATTATTTATAATGTAAACTCAATATAAATAATTTTATTGATAGATATTATAATAATGATCAATAAATAAATTAATAAACTTGTATTTATAAAAATGATATAAAATTAAAATATAATTGTAAAATCTAAAATGATTCAAAATCAAAATAAAATATATTACTAAATAATAATTTTTTATTTTTAAAATTTTGCCTCATTTTATAAGCATATATATTTTTTTGATGGAAAATAAATTATTTAAATTATATCTATCTCACTAATAATTTATTTTGTAATAAATATTTTTATCAAAATAAATTGATAAATAATTAAAATGAATATTTAAAATTATAATGAATATAACAAAAAGAGATTTATTATTTATTATTTAGGGTATACCTATTTAATGGTTTAAGTTTTTTGTGGTTTTAGGGTCAAGGAGTTTATTGATTTATATGTTTGCCCATTTAGGAGTTTATAGGTTTTATTTAATCAATGAAATAACAAAAAATTTATTTTTATGAATTTTCGTGATTTTCAATGGTTATTTCCTTTGAAAATATAATAATTTTCTAATCTTTCTATAATATGAATGCAATACTTAGTTATAATAATCTTAATAATTATATTTGAAGTAAATTTAATATAAAAAATTTTATTAATAAATATTATTATAATGATCGAAAAATATATTAATAAATTATTATTAATAAGTTAGATATTAATTAAAATATATTTGCAGAACCCAAAATAATTCAAAATCAAAGTAAATTATATTAGTAAATAAAATATTAAATTTTTGAAATTTTGTTTATATTTATAAGCTTATTTTTTTCATAAAAAATAATATATTTAAATTATATGTCTCACACATTATTTATTTTGTAATTAATATTTCTATAAAAATAAACTAAAAAATAATTAAAATGAATATTTAAAATTATAATGAAAACAAATAAACATGAAATTTATTATTTAGGTTATATAGGTTTAATGGTTTAAGTATTTAAGGGGTTTTGGGGTTAAGGAGTCTAGATATTTAAATGATTAGGGGTATTCGGGTTAAGGAGTCTAGATATTTAAATGATTAGGCATTTAGTGGTTTATAAGATTTATTTAAATAATAAAATAATAAAAAAAATTATTTTTGTGATTTTTTATCATTTTTGAAGTTTATAACGTTTGAAAATATAATAATTTTTAAATTTTTTTAAAAAGTGAATTCAATATTTAGTTATAATAATAATTATATTTATATTTCATATAAATTCAATATAAATAATTTTATTGATAAATATTCTAATAATGATCAAAAAAAATTAATAATATATTATTAATAAGATAGATTTCAATTAAAATATAATTACAAAACTTAAAATGATTTAGAAGGAATGGAAAATATATTACTATATAATAAATATTTGTTTTGAAATATTTTCTTTTTTTATAAGTTTATCTATATTTTTTAATGATAAATAATTTAGATAAATTATATTTGTCTAACTCATTATTTATTTTGTAATTAATATTTAATAAAAATAAATGAATAAAAAATTAAATTCAATATTTTAAATTATAATTAAAAAAATAATATTGAGATTTATTATTTATTATTTAGTGTATACCAATTTAAAAGGATTATCCTTTTATGGTTTTTGAGATTTCAGAGTTATTGACTTAAGTGTTTAGGCATTTAGTAGTTTATAGGATTTATTTAAAAATGAGATAACAAAAAAATTATTTTTGATATTTTCTCACATTTTCAAAGGTAATAACATTTGAATATATAATAATTTTAAATTTTTTTAAAAATATGAATACAATATTTAGTAATAAGAATCATTATAATTATATATAATATAAACTAAATATAAACAATTTTATTGATAGATATGATATCAATTATCAAAATATAAATTAATATGCTATTATTAATATGATAGACACAAATTTAAATATAATTGAAAAACCTAAAATTATTCAAAATCATAGTAAAATTTATTACCAAATAATAATTTTTGTTTTTTAGTTATTGCTTCTTTTTATAAGATTATATTTTTTTGATGAAAAATAGATTATTTAAATTATAATTAAGGTTTACGAGTTTTAAGTTTTAAGTATTTAGGGGCTTTTGTGTTTAGGAGTTTATAGATTTAAGTGATTAGGCATTTAGTGGTCTATAAGTTTTATTTAAACAATGATATAACAAAAAATTTATTTTTATTTTTTTTTCTATTTTTTGAAGGTAACCTTTGAAAATATAAAAATTTCTAAATTTTTTTCAAAAGTAAATATAATATTTAATTATAATAATCTTAATAAATATAAGTCATTTAAATTCAATATAAATAATCACATTGCTAGATATTATAATAATGACAAATAAATTAATTAATAAACTATTATTAATAAGATAGATATTATTTAAAATATATTTGCAAAATCTAAATTTATTCAAAATCAAAGTATATATTACTAAATAATAATTTTTTTTAATATTTTGCTTTTTTTATAATTTTATATTTTTGTTATTAAAAATAAATTATTTAAATTATATTTGTCTTCCTCAAAATTTATTTTGTAATTTATAATTTTATAAAAATAAACTAATAAATATTTAAAATTATAATGAATACAAATAAAATTGAAATTTATTATTTATTATTCAAGATATACAGGTTTAATGGTTTAAGTATTTAGGTGTTTTGGTGTTTAGTAATTTAAGTGTTTATACCTTAAGTGATTTTATCTAATTTTTGAAGGTTATAACCTTTGAAAATATAATAATTTTTAATTTTTTTAAAATGTGAATATAATATTTAGTTATAATAAGCTTGATAAATATATATAATGTAAACTCAATATAAATAATTTTATTAATAGATATTATAATAATGATAAATAAATAAATTAATAAACTATTATAATTTAGAATGATATAAATTAAAATATAATTGCAAAATCTAAAATTAATCAAAATTAAATTAAAATAATTTACTAAATAATAATATTTTGTTTTAAAAATTTGTCTCTTTTTATAATCTTATATTTTTTTGATGAAAAATAAATTATCTATATTATATATGTCTCAGTAATAATTTATTTTGTAATTAATATTTCTATAAAAATAAACTAATATATAATTAAAATGAATATTTAAAATTTTAATGAATACTAATAAAAATGAAATTTATTATTTATTATTTAAAGTATACTAATTTAAAGGCTTATGTATTTATGGGCTTCGGGGTTTAGTAGTTTAGTCATTAAGAATTTAGGTATTTTGTGGTTTATAGATTTTATTAAAAAAATCTAATAACCAAAAATTTATTTTTAAATTTTTTCTTATTTTCAAATGTTATAACCTTTGAAAACTTAATAATTTTTAAATTTTTATTAAAATGTGAAAATATTATTTTGTTATAATAATCTAAATAATTCTATATTATGTAAATTCAATATAAATAATTTTTTTTATAGATATTATGATGACAATAATAAAATAAATTAATAAACTATTATTAATAAGATAGATATTAAATAAAATTTATTTGCAAAACCTAAAATGATTCAAAATCAAAGTAAAATATATTAATAAGATTGAAATTAAATAAAACTATTATTAATAAAATAAAATATACAGGTTCAATAGATTATATATAGAAGTTTTCGGATTTAAGAATTTAGTGATTTAAGAGTTTAGGCATTTAGTAGTTTATAGTATTTATTTAAAAAATAAAATAACAAATAAAAAATTTTTGTTATTTGTTCTCATTTTTGAAGGATATAACCTTTGAAACTATAACAATTTTTAAATTTTTCTTAAATGTGAATACTATATTTAGTTATGATAATATTAATAAATATATATCATGTAAATTAAATATAAATAATTATATTGATATATATTATAATAATGATCGTACAAAAAGATTAATAAACAATTATTAATAAGATAAATATTGTTTAAAATATATTTACAAAACCTAAAATGATTCAAAATCAAAGTGAAATATTTTACTAAATATTAATTTAAAATTTTTAAATTTTTGTATCCATTTATAAGCTTATATATTTTTTGATGAAAAATAAATTATTTAATTTATATTTGTCTCACTATTAATATATTTTTTAATTTATATTTCGATAAAAATAAACTAATAAATAATTAAAATGTATATATAAAATTATAATGAATACCAATAAAAATGAGATTTATCAATAATTATTTAGGGTATACCTATTTAATGGTTTAAGTTTATTGTGGTTTTGGGGTTAATGAGTTTATTGATATATATTTTTACAAATTTAGATGTTTATAGGTTTTATTTAATCAATGAAATAACAAAAAAAAAATTTTATGAATTTTCGTGATTTTCAAAGGTTATAACCTTTGAAAATATAATAATTTTTAATAGTTCTAAAATTTGAATACAATACTTAGTTATAATAAACTTAATAATTATATTTGATGTAAATTCAATATAAAAGATTTTATTAATATATATTTTTTTGATGATCAAAAAATAAATTAATAAACTTTTATTAATAAGATAGATATTAATTAAAATATATTTGTAGATCCCAAAATAATTCAAAATCAAAGTAAATTATATTACAAAATAAAATTTTAAATTTTTGAAATTTTGTTTATTTTTATAATCTTATATTTTTTCATAAAAATTAATTTATTTAAATTATATATGTATCACTCATTATATATTTTGTAATTAATATTTCTATAAAAATAAACTAAAAAATAAAAAAATGAATATTTAAAATTATAATGAAAACAAATAAAAATGAGATTTATTATTTATTATTTAGGTTATATATGTTTTATGGTTTAAGAATTTAGGGGGTTTTGCGGTTTAGGAGTCTAGAGATTTAAATGTTTAGGCATTTTGTGGTTTATAAGTTTTATTTAAATATTAACATAATATAAAAATTATTTTTGTGATTTTTTATCATTTTTGAAGGTTATAACCATTGAAAAAATAATAATTTTAAAATTTGTTTCAAATGTAAATATAATATTTAGTTATAGTAATCTTGATAATTATAAGACATTTAAATTCAATATAAGTAATTTTATTATTAGATATTATAAAATTGATAAAATAATTTTTTCGATAATTATATGTGGTATCCCGGTTTAATTGTTTGATTATTTAGGAGTTTTGCCATTGAGGAGTTTATCAATTTATGTTCTTAGGTATTTATTGGTTTATAGGTTTTATTTATATAATAAAAAAAATTACTTTAGATTTTTTCTGATTTTCAAAGGTAATAACCTTTAAAAATAAAATAATTTTATAATTTTTTGAAATGTGAATACTATGTATAATTATATTAATTTTACAAATATTATATCATATAAATTCATTATAAACAATTTTAATGATAGATATTATAATAATCATCAAAAATTAAATTAATAAACTATTATTAATAATATAAATATTAATTAAAATCTATTTACATAACACAAAATGATTAAAAATCAAATCAAAATATATTACTAAATAATAATTTTTAATTTTTAAATTTGTCCTTTTTATAAGCTTATTTTTTTTTGATTAAAAAAAAATTATTTAAATAATATCTGTCTTACTTGAAATTTATTTTGTAATTAATTTTTCTAAAAAATTAAACAATAAATAATTAAAATGAATATTTAAAATTATAATAAATAGAAATAAAAATGAGATTTATTATTTATAAGTAGTATATAGATGTTAAAATGTTTATGTATTTAGGGGTTTTGGGGTTTATGAGCTTACTAATTTAAGTAAGTAAGCATTTAATGGTCTATAGGTTTTATATAAAAATAAAATAATTAAAAATTTATTTTTATTATTTTTTCTCATTTTTTAAGATTATAACCTTTGAAAATATAATAATTTTTAAATTTTTTTCAAAAGTGAATACAATATTTATTTATAATAATCATAATAATTATATATTATATAAATTCAATATAAACAATTTTATTGATAGATATTCTAATAATTATTAAAAATAAATTAAAAATCTATTATCAATAAGATTGATATTACTTAAAATATAATATCAAAACCTAAAATGATTCAAAATCAAAGCAAAATATATTACTAAATAATAATAATTTATTTTTAAATTTTTATTTTTTTATAAGCTTATCAATTTTTCGATGAAAATTTATTTTTATAAATTATATTTTTAACTCACAATTTATTTTATAATTAATACATATATAAAAATAAAAAACTAAACAATTAAAATGAATTTTTTAAATTATAATGAAAATTCATCAGTTCTCTGAATGTTATCATCCCGGCTTACTAGTGGGGCCCTCTACAAGCTGGTGGCCCATACTTCTGGCTACTTCCAGGACTTGCTGGCCCCTCTAAATGCTACACCAAAATGGACAAGAATATGTGCACGTGTGTACGGTGGTCCGTAGCTATGTGTGTGTGGTGCAGCAGTATCGCTCGTTTAGGAGTTTAGTAATTTAAGTATTCAGGTATTTTGTGGTTTATATGTTTTATTTAAATAATTAAATAGCAAAAAAAATTATTTTTATGATTTTTTCTCATTTTCAATGTTATAACCATTGAAAATATTATAATTTTTTATTTTTATTCAAATGTTAATATACTATTTAATTATTATAATCATAAAAATTAAATATCATGTAAATTCAATATAAATAATTTAATTAATCGATATTATAATACTGATCATAAAATAGATTACTAAACTATTATTAATAAGATAGATATTAATTAAAATAGATTTGCAAGACCTAAAATGATTCAATATCAAAGTAAAATATATTACTAAATAATAATTTTTTATTTTTAAATCTTTGATTCTTTTTATAAGCTTATAAATTTTTTTGATGAAGATAAATTATTTAAATTATATTTGTCTCATTCATAATTTTATTTTGCAATTATTATTTCTATAAAAATAAATCAATAAATAATTAAAATGAATCTTAAAATTATAATGAATACAAATAAAAATGAGATTTATGATTAATTATTTAGGGTATACCGGTTTATTGGTTTAAGTATTTATGAGTTTAAAAGTTTAGTGATTTAATTGTTTAGGCATTTAGAAGTTTATATGTTTTATTTAAATAATGAAATAATAAAAAAATATTTTTTCACATTTTTTATCAATTTTGAAGTTTATAACCTTTATAAATATAATAATTTTTAAAATTTTTTCTAATGTGAATACAACATTTAATTATAATACACTTAATAATTATATATCATTTAAATTAAAAATAAACAATTTTATTGATAGGTATTAATAAACTAAATATAAATATAAATATAATAATGATCAAAAAATAAATTAATAAACTATTATTTATTGATAGATATTTATATATTATTTATAAATACTTAAACCTTTAAAGATGGTTTAAATGTTTAAGTATTTTAAGGTTTTGAGGTTTAGGAGTTTATATGTAAATATAATATTTAGCTATAATAATTTTTATAATTAAATATCATTTAAATTCAATATAAACAATTTTATTGATAAATATTCTAATTATGATCAATAAATAAATTAATAATCTATTATTAATAAGATAGATATCATTACTATATAATAATGTTTTAGATGTTTTGCTTCTTTTTTTAAGTTTATATTTTTATTAATTAAATGTAAATTATTTAGATTATATTTGTCTTCCTCATAATTTTTTTTAATTTATAATTCTAAAAAAATAAACTAATAAATAATTAAACTGATTATTTAAAACTATAATGAATACAAATAAATTAGAGATTTATTATTTATTATTTAGGATTTACTAGTTTAATGGTTTAAGTATTTAGGTGTTTTGGGGTTTAGTGATTTAAGTAAGTCTTTAGTAATTTATAGTTTTTATTTAAAGAATGAAAAAATAAAAAATTTAATTTTTTGATTTCTTTTAATTTTTGAAGGTTATGACCTTTGAAAATATAATATTTTTTAATTTTTTGAAAATGTGAATATAATATTTAGTTATAATAATCTTAATAATTATATATAATGTAAACTTATTATAAATAATTTTATTAATACATATAATAATAATGATCAATAAAAAATTAATAAACTATTATTAATACGAATGATATAAATTAAATTATAATTACAAAAATCTAAAATGATTATAAATCAAAATAAAATATATTACATAATAATAAATTTTTGTTTTTAAAATTATGCCTCTTTTTATAAGTATATATATTTTTTTGATGAAAAATAAATTATTTAAATTAGATCTGTCTCACTAATAATTTATTTTGTAATTAATATTTCTATAAAAATAAACTGATAAATAATTAAAATAAAAATTTAAAATTATACTTATTAAAAATTAAATTGAGATTTATGATTTTTTATTAATGTACACCTGTTTAATGGTTTAAGTATTTATGGTTTTGTCATTTAGGATTTTAGTAATTTATGTTTTTAGGCATTTAGTGGTTTATAGGTTTTATTTAAACAATAAAATAACAAAAAAATTTGTAATTTTTTCTCATTTTCATAGGTTATAACCATTGAAAATATAATAATATTTAAAATTTTTTGAAATATGAATACAATATTAAGTTATTTTAATATTAATAATTATCTATCATATAAATTCAATATAAACAATTTTATTGATAGATAATATAATAATGATCAAAAATTAAATTAATAAACTATTAATAATAAGATAGATATTAATTAAAAAATATTTACAATACCCAATTAGATTCAAGATTAAACTATAATAAATTACTGTATAATAATTTTTAATTTTTAATTTTTACTTCTTTTATTAGCGTATATATTTTTTTTGATTAAAAATAAATTTTTTAAATTATATTTGTCGCACTCATAATTTAATTTGTAATAAATATTTTATAAAAATAAACTAATAAATAATTAAAATCAATATTTAAAATTATAATAAATAAAATTAAAATTAGATTTATTAATTATTAAGTAGTATATAGCGGTTTAATGCTTTATGTATTTAGGAGTTTACTGATTTACCTATATATGCATTTAGTGGTTTATATGTTTTATTTAAAAAATAAAATAACAAAAAATTTATTTTTGTTATTTTGTGATATTTTCAAAAGTTATAACCTTTGAAAATACAATAAATTTTAAATTTTTTTCTAAAGTGAATACAATCTTTAGTTATAATAATCATTATATTTATATATCATATAAATTCAATATAAATAATTTTATTGATAAATATTCTAATAATGATCAAAAAATAAATTTATAATCTATTATTAATAAGATAGATATCAATTAAAATATAATTTCAAAACATAAAATGATTCAGAAGCAAAGCAAAATATTTTACTATATAATAATTTTTTGTTTTGAATTTTTTTTTCTTTTAAAAAGTTTATGTATAAATTCTTGATGAAAAATAATTTATATAAATTATATTTGTCTAACTCAAATTTATTCTATAATTAATATATTTATAAAAAAAATAAATAAATAATTAAAATGAATATTTAAAATTATAATGAAAAAAAATGATATTTATTATTTATTATTTAGGGATACCGGTTTAATTAAAATTAGATATTTCTCACTAATAATTTATTTTGTATTTAATATTTCTATAAAAATAAATTGATAAATATTTAAAATAAAAATTTAAAATTATACTGAATAAAATTTATAATGAGATTTATGATTTATTATTACTGTATACCAGTTTAATGGATTAAGTATTTACTGGTTTTTTCATTTAGGATTTTATTGATTTACATTTTTAGCCATTTACAGGTTTATACGTTTTATTTAAAAAAAATATCAAACAAAATTTGAATAATTTTTTCTCATTTTCATAGGTTATAACCTTTGAAAATATAATAATATTTATAATTTTTTGAAATATGAATACAATACTTAGTTATAATAATATTAATAATTATATATCATATAAATTCAATATAAACAATATTTTGATATATATTATAATAATGATCAAAATTAAATTTATAAACTATTGATATTAAGATAGATATTAATTAAAAAATAATTACAAAACCCAAATTGATTCAAAATTATAGTAAAATGTATTTATGGATAACAATTTTTAATTTTTAAATATTTACTTCTTTTATAAGCATATATATTTTTTAAATAATTTCTGTTGCGATCATAATTTATTTTGTAATAAATATTTCTATAAAAATAAACTAATAAATAATTTAAAATGAATATTTAATATTATAATAAATAGAATTAAATATTAGATTTATTAATTATTAATTAGTATATAAAGGTTTAATAGTTTATGTATTTTGGTATTACAGGGTTTAGGAGTTTACTTATTTAACTGTGTATGCAATATAGGTGTTATTTTAAAAAAATATCAAAAAATATATTTTTATTATTTTTGATATTTTCAAAGGTTATAACCTTTGAAAATATAATAATTTTTAAATTGTTTTCAAAAGTGAATACTATATTTAGTTATAATAATCATTATATTTATATATCATATAAATTCAACATAAATATTTTTATTGATAAATATTCTAATAATGATCAATTAATAAATTAATAATCTATTATTAATAAGATATATATCAATTTAAATATAATTACAAAACCTTAAATGATTCAGAAACAAAGCAAAATATAATACTATATAATAATTTTTTGTTTTGAATTTTTTTTCTTTTAAAAAGTTTATCTATATTTTTTTGATGAAAAATAATTATATAAATTATATTTGTCTAACTCAATTTATTCTGTAATTAATAATTATATAAAAAAATGAATAAATAATTAAAATGAATATTTTAAATTATAATGAAAAAAATAATATTGAGAATTATTATTTATTATTTAGGGTATACTGGTTTAAAATGATTATCTATTTAGGGTTTTCGAGATTTAGGAGTTATTGATTTAAGTATTTAGGCATTTAGTAGTTTATGGGATTTATTTAAACAATAAAATAACAAAAAAATTAATTTTGTTATTTTTTCACATTTTCAGAGGTTATAACATTTAAAAATATAATAATTTTAAAATATTTTTAAAATGTGATTAAAATATTTTGTAATATTAATCATTATAATCATATATAATACAAACTAATTATAAATAATTTTATTGATAGATATTATATCAATTATCAAAAAATAAATTAATAAACTATTATTAATATGATAGATATAAATTAAAATATTATTACAAAACCTAAAAGATTCAAAATCAATATAAAAATTATTACTAAATAATAATTTTTTGTTTTTAAATTTTTACTTTTTTTTATAAGATTATATTTATTTTTATTAAAAGCAAATTATTAATATTATTTTTGTCTGACTAATTATTTATTTTGTAATTAATATTTATATAAAAAATTAACTAATAAATATTTAAAATAAATATTTAAAATTATAATGAATACAAATTGAAATGAGATTTAAGATTTATTATTGCTGTATATGTAATTTATCTTTTAATAATCTGTTTGTATAACCAAATATTATTCTTTTTTAATATTTTAATGTAAGTGTAGGAAATGAAATATTAATGGCAGGGGATGCAGTAGTTGCACAATAAGGGAGGTCTCACTGACCAGACAGTGGGCCGAAATTGGAGTAGAGCCTAACCAGTCTCATGATCCGACCCCTCTGGTTAAATGAACCGAGAAAAATTTTAATATAAAATGTTTTGTAATTTTATTTTCGGGTGGCTGTTTTTGGACCCGTGCAACTATTCATCATCTTTCTCTCTTCTCTCTGTGTGATTTATCGCGATGCTTCAGTGTGCTGCATACTGTAAGACATTTCTGTTGCTTTAATCTGTAATGCATAAGCATTTTCTGGTGGATTTAGCTAGTAGTACTGAGCGACTAGCGAACCACGTTATTTTCGGTGTTTATTTCTCGATTTTTGATTCTATCATGGATAGTTGCTGAATTGGGATTATATATTGCTTGTTTTCTGTTGTTTCTATGTTTCTATTTCTCAATCTAACTACCGTGGAAGCACAATTGCCCAACAATTATATATTGTATACCAGTTTAATGGATCGATTATTTAGGGGTTTTGTTGTTTATGAGTTTAGCAATTTATGTTTTTATGCATTTAGTGGTATATAGGTTTTATTTATATAATAAAAATAAATTTTTTTTTTTGATTTTTTTTAGATTTTCAAATGTTATAACCTTTAAAAATAAAATAATTTTTATAATCTTTTGAAATGTGAATACTTGTATAATTATATTTATCTTATTAATTATATATCATATAAATTCAATATATATAATTTTAATGATATATATTATAATAATGATCAAAAATTAGATTTATTAAACTATTATTAATAATATAAATATTAATTAAAATATATTTACATAACACAAAATGATTCAAAATCAAATAAAAATATATTTCTAAATAATAATTTTTAATTTTTAAAATTTTCCATCTTTTTATAAACATATATTTTTTAATGATTAAAAATAAATTATTTAAATAATATCTGTCTCACTCGAAATTTATTTTGTAATTAATTTTTCTAAAAAATTAAAATATAAATAATTAAAATGAATATTTAAAATTAAAATAAATAGAAATAAAAATGAGATTTATTATTTATAAAGTAGTATATAGATGTTATAAGATTTATGTATTTAGGGGTTTCGGGTTTTATTAGCTACTGATTTAAGTAAGTAAACATTTAGTGGTATATAGGTTTTATTTAAAAAAGAAATAACAAAAAACTTATTTTTTGTATTATTTCTCATTTTTTAAGATTATAACCTTTGAAAATATAATAATTTTTAAATTTTTTTCAAAAGTGATTAAATATTTATTTATAATAATCATAATAATTATATATCATATAAATTCAATATAACCAATTATATTGATAGATATTCTAATAATTATCAAAAAATAAATTAAAAATCTTTTATGAATAAGATTGATATTACTTAAAATATAATATCAAAACCTAAAATGATTCAAAAGCAAAGCAAAATATATTACTTAATAATAATTTTTTGTTTTTAAATTTTTATTCTTTTTTTAAGCTTATCTATTTTTTGACGAAAAATAATTTTTATAAATTATATTTTAACTCATAATTTATTTTATAATTAATATATATATATAAATAAAAAACTTAAAAATCAAAATGAATTTTTTAAATTATAATGAAAACAAATAAAAATGAGATTTATTAATTATTATTTTGGGTATACAGGTTAAAAGGATTATCTATATTGGGGTATCAGGATTTTGTAGTTTAGTGATTTAAGTGTTTAGGAATTTAGTGATTTATAGGTTTTATTTAAACAATGAAATAACAAAAAAAATATTTTTTTTGTTTTTTCACATGTTCAAAGGTTATAATCTTTTAAAATATAAAAATTTTAAAACATTTTTCAAAGTGAATACAATATTTAGTTATAATAATTATTAAATTTATATCTCATATAAATTCAATATAAACATATTTATTGATTAATATTCTAATAATGATCAAAAAATAAATTAATAATCTATTATTAATAAGTTAGATATCAATTAAAATATAATTACAAAACCTAAAATGATTCAGAAACAAAGCAAAATATATTACTATATTATATTTTTTTGATTTAATTTTTTTTTTCTTTTATTAAGTTTATCTATATTATTTTGTTGAAAAATAATTTATATAAATTATATTTGTATAACTTATTATTTATTTTGTAATTAATATTTTTATAAAAATAAACAAATAAATAATTAAAATGAATATTTAAAATTATAATGAAAGAAATAAAATTGAGATTTATTATTTATTATTTAGGATATACATGATTAAAAAATTTATCTATTTAGGGTTTTCGAGATTTAGAAGTTATTGATTTAAATATTTAGTCATTTAATGGTTTATAGGGTTTATTCAATCAATGAAATAACAAAAAATTTATTTTTGATATTTTTTAAAATTTTCAAAGTTTATATCATTTTAAAATATAATAATTTTAAAATTTTTTAAAAATGTGAATACAATATTTAGTAATAATAAATATTATAATTATATATAATATAAACTAAATATAAACAATTTTATTGATAGATATTATATCAATTATCAAAAAATAAATTAATAAACTATTATTAATATGATAGATATATATTAAAATATAATTAAAAAACCTAAAATTATTCAAAATCAAAGTAAAATTTATTACTAAATAATAATTTTTTATTTAGTTTTTGCATCATTTTATAAGCTTATATGTTGTTTTTGATGAAAAATATATTATTTAAAATATATTTGTATCACTCATAATTTATTTTGTAATTAATATTTCTATAAATTATTTAAATTATATTTAAGGTTTACGAGTTTAAAGGTTTAAGTATTTAGGGTCTTCGGGGTTTAGGAGTTTAGATATTTATGTATTTAGGCATTTAATGGTTTATACGTTTTATTTAAACAATGATATAACAAAAAATTTATTTTTTTTATTTTTTCTCATTTTTGAAGGTTATAACCTTTGAAAATATAACAATTTTTAAATTTTTTTTATATGTGAATACTATATTTAGTTACGATAATCTTAATAATTATATATCATGTAAATTCAATATAAATAATTATATTGAAATATATTATATTAGTGATCAAAAAATAAATTAATAAACTATTATTAATAAGATAGATATTATTTTAAATATATTTGCAAATCATAAATTTATTCAAAATCAAAGTAAAATATATTACAAAATAATACTTTCTTTCATGTTTTGTTTCTTTTTATAAGTTTAAATTTCTTGTTATTAAAAGTAAATTATTTAAATTATATTTGTCTTCCTCATAATTTATTTTTAATTTATAATTCTATAAAAATAAACTAATAAATTATTAAAATCAATATTTAAAATTATAATGAATGCAAATAAAATAGAGATTTATTATTTATTATTCAGGATATACTAGTATAATGGTTTATGTATTTAGGTGTTTTGGTGTTTAGTGATTTAAGTGTTTAGGCCTTTAGTTATTTATAGTTTTTATCTAAAGAATGAAAAAATAAAAAATTTAATTTTTTGATTTTTTTATTTTTGAAGGTTATGACCTTTGAAATTATGATAATTTTTAATTTTTTTAAAATGTGAATATAATATTCAGAAATAATAATTTTAATAATTATATATAATATAAACTCAATATAAATAATTTTATTAATAGATATTATATTAATGATCAATAAAAAATTAATAAACTATTATTAATAAGAATGATATTAATTAAAATATATTTGCAAAATCTAAAATGATTCAAAATAAAAATAAAATATATTACTAAATAATAAAGTTTTGTTTTTAAAATTTTGCATCTGTTTATAAGGATATATATTTTTTTTGATGAAAAATAAATTATTTAAATTAGATCTGTCTCACTAATAATTTATTTTGTAATTACTATTTCTATAAAAATAAACTTATAAATAATTAAAATAAAAATTTAAAAATATACTTAATAAAAATTAAATTGAGATTTATGATTTTTTATTAATGTACACCTGTTTAATAGTTTAAGTAGTTAAAGTTTTGTCGTTTAGGACTTTAGCAATTTATGTTTTTAGGCATTTAGCTGTTTATAGGTTTTATTTAAACAATAAAATAACAAAAAAAAATTTGTAATTTTATTTCATTTTCATTGGTTATAACCTTTGAAAATATAATAATATTTAAAATTTTTTGAAATGTGAATACAATATTTAGTTATAATAATATTAATAATTATATATCATATAAATTCAATATAAATTATTTTATTGATAGATATTATAATAATGATCAAAAATTAAATTAATAAACTATTAATAATAAGATAGATATTACATAAAAAATATTTACAAAACCCAAATTGATTCAAAATTAAAGTAAAATATATTACTGGATAATAATTTTTAATTTTTAAATTTTTACTTCTTTTATAAGCGTATATTTTTTTTTGATTAAAAATAAATTATTTAAATTATATTTGTATTACGGGGTTTAGGTATTTACTGATTTAATTGTGTATGCATTAAGTGGTTTATAGGTTTTATTTAAAAAATAAAATAACAAAACATTTATTTTTATTATTTTTTGATATTTTCAAAGGTTATAACCTTTGAAAATATAAAAATTTTTAAATTATTTTCTAAAGCAAATTCAATATTTAGTTATAATAATCATTATATTTATATATCATATAAATTCAATATAAACAATTTTAGTGATAAATATTCTAATAATTATTAAAAAATAAATTAATAAAAATATTATTAATAAGATAGATATTAATTAAAATATAATTACAAAACATAAAATGATTCATAAGCAAAGCAAAATATATTACTATATAAAAATTTTTTGTTTTGAAATTCTTTTTTATTTTAAAAAGTTTATCTATATTTTTGTGATTAAAAATAATTTACATAAATTATATTTTTCTAACTCATAATTTATTTTTTAATAATGATTAAATAATATAATATTAAATATTTTTAGTGTATACCGGTATACCCTAAATAATATAAATAATGATTCATAATTTAATATTTTAATAAAATATTAAAAAATATTTTAAATATTCATTTTAAATAATAAACTGATTAAAAATACATAAAATGATTATGTATTATAATCTCATTTTCATTATAATTTTAAATATTCATTTTAATTATTATAAAATCTATCAATAAAATTTTTAAATATTATTATCTTTTCAGAGGTTGTAAATTATTACAATTATATTTCTAAATGATTCAAAATCAAAGTAAAATATATTTCTAAATGAAAATTTTTTGAATTTAAATTTTTACTTCTTTTTATAAGCTTATATTTATTTTTTGATTAAAAATAAATTATTACAATTATATTTGTCTCACTCTTTATTTATTTTGCAATTAATATTTCTATAAAAAATAAACTAATAAATAATTAAAATGAATATTTAAAATTATAATAAATACAAATTAAAATGAGATTTATGATTTATTATATATGGTATACCGGTTTAATGGATTGTTAATTTAGGGGTTTTGTCGTTTAGGAGTTTAGCAATTTATGTTTTTAGGCATTTAGTGGTTTATAGTTTGTATTTATATAATAAAAATAAATTTTTTTTTGATTTTATCTAATTTTTAAAGGTTATTACCTTTAAAAATAAAATAATTTTTAAAATTTATGAAATGTGAATACTATTTATAATTATATTAAGCTTACTAATTTTATATCATATAAATCCAATATAAACTAAATAAATTAATAATATTAATTAATGTAAATTCAATACATTAATCTTATTAATGCATACCATTAAACTAGTATGCATTAATAATAAATCATAAATCTCAATTTAATTTTTATTCAGTATAATTTTAAATTTTTATTTTAATTATTTATCAGTTTATTTTATAGAAATATTAATTACAAAATAAATTTTCAGTTAAATATATCTAATTTAAATTAAACCTGTATACCCTAAATAATAAATAATAAAACTGATTTTTTTTTCATTATAATTTTAAATATTCATTTTAATTATTTATATGTATATTTTTATATAAATATTAATAAAAAAATAAATTAAGAGTTACACAAATATAATTTATATAAATTATTTTTCATCAAAAAAATATAGATATATTTTTTAAAAGAAAAAAAATTTCAAAATAAAAAATTATTATATAGTAATATATTTTGCTCTGCTTCTGAATCATTTTAGGTTTTTTAATTATATTTTAATTGATATCTATCTTATTAATTATAGATTATTAATTTATCTTTTGATCATTATTAAAATATTTTTCAATAAAAATGTTTATATTGAATTTATATGATATATAAATATAAATATTATTATAAATAAATATAGTATTTACTTTTGAAAAAAATTTAAAAATTATTATTTTTTCAAAGATTATAACATTTGAAAATATCAAAATAAAAAAAAATAATTTTTTTTTGTTATTTCATTGTTTAAATAAAACCTATACACCACTAAATGTCTAAGCACTTAAATCACTAAACTACAAAATCTTGATAACCCTATATAGATAATACTTTAAACAGGTATACCATAAATAATAATTAATAAATCTCATTTTTATTTATTTTCATTATAATTTAAAAAATTCATTTTGATTGTTTAGTTTTTTATTTTTTATATATTTATTAATTATAAAATAAATTATGAGTTAAAAATATAATTTATTAAAAATATTTTTCATCAAAAAATAGATAAGCTCATAAAAATCATAAAAATTTAAAAAAATTTAATTCTAATTTAGTGATATATTTTGTTTTTCTTTTGAATCATTTTAGGTTTTAATATTATATTTTAAGTAATATCAATCTTATTCATAATAAATTTTTATTTTATTTTTTGATAATTATTAGAATATCTTTCAATAAAATTGTTTATATTGAATTTATATGATATATAATTATTATGATTATTATAAATATATATTGTATTTACTTTTGAAAAGAAATTTAAAAATTATTATATTTTCAAAGGCTTAAAAAATTAGGACAAATAAAAAAAAATTTATTATTTCATTTTTAAAATATAACCTATAGATCATTAAATGCTTACTTAAATTAGTAAGCTCATAGACCCTGAAACCCCTAAATACATAAACCTTTTAACACCTATATACTACATAATAAATAATAAATCTCATTTTTATTTCTAGTTATTATAATTTTATATATTCATTTTAATAATTTATAGTTTTATTATTTAGAAAAATTAATTACAAAATAAATTTTGGTGAGATAAATATTATTTAAATAATTTATTTTTAATCAATAAAAAATATAAGCTGATAAAAAGAAGGAAATATTTGAAAATTAAAGATTATTATTCAGTAATATATTTTGATTTGATTTGAATCAATTTGTGTTATGTAAATATATTTTAATTAATATTTATATTATTAATAATAGTTTATTAATTTAATTTTTGATCATTATTAAACTATTTATCATTAAAATTATTTAAATTGAATTTATATGATATAGAATTAGTATGATTAATATAATTATACATGGTATTCACATTTCAAAAAAATTTAAAATTATTTTATTTTTAAAGGTTATAACATTTGAAAATCAGATAAAATCAAAAAAAAAATTTTATTTTTATTATATAAATAAAAACTATAAACCACTAAATACCTAAAAACATAAATTGCTTAACTCCTAAAAGACAAAACCCCTAAATTAACAATCTATTAAACCGGTATACCATATATAATAAATTATTTGTATTCATTATAATTTTAATTATTCATTTTAATTATTTATTAGTTTATTTTTTATATAAATAATAATTGCAAAATAAATAAAGAGTGAGACAAATATAATTTTAATAATTTATTTTTAATCAAAAAATAAATATAAGCTTATAAAAAGAAGTAAAAATTTAAAAACAAAAAATTATCATTTAGTATAATATTTTACTTTGACTTTGAATCATTATAGGTTTGCATTAATATTTTAATTGCTATGAATCTATTTAATAATAGTTTATTAATTTATTTTTTGATCATTATTATAATATCTATCAATAAAATTACTTATATTGAATTTAAATGTCTTATAAATATTAAGATTATTATAACTAAATATTATATTTACATTTGAAAAAAATTTAAAAATTATTATATTTTCAAAGGTTACCTTCAAAAATTATAAAAAATCACAAAAATAATTTTTTTATTATTTTATTTTTTAAATAAAACTTATAAACCACTAAATGCCTAAACATTTAAATCTCTAGACTCCTACACCCCAAAACCCCCTAAATACTTAAATTTTTTAACCTATATAACCTAAATAATAAATAATAAATCTCATTTTTATTTGTATTCATTATAATTTTAAATATTCATCTTAATTATTTTTTAGTTTATTTTTATAGAAATATTAATTACAAAATAAATATTGAGTGAGACTTATAATTTAAATAAATTATTTTTTATGAAAAAAAAATAAGCTTATAAAAAAAAACAAAATTATAAAAATTTAAAATTTTATTTAGTAATATACTTTACTTTGATTTTTAATTATTTTGGGTTCTGCAAATATATTTTAATTCATATCTATCTAATTAATAATAGTTTATTAATTTATTTTTTGATCATTATTATAATATATATTAATACATTTTTTATATTGAATCTATAACAAATATAATTATTAAGATTATTATAACTAAGTATTGTATTCATATTTTAGAAAGATTAAAAAATAATTATATTTTCAAAGGTTATAACCTGTGAAAATCATGAAAATTCATAAAAATAAATTTTTTGTTATTTCATTGATTAAATAAAACCTAGAAACACCTAAATGTGCAAACATATAAATCAATAAACTACTTAACCCCAAAACCACAAAAAACTTAAACCATTAAATAGGTATAACTTAAATAATAAATCATATATCTCTTTTTTATTACTATTCATTATAATTTTAAATATTCATTTTTATTATTTATCTATTAATTCATATAGAAATATTAATTACAAAATAAATTATTAGTGAAACAGATATAATTTAAATAATTTTTTTTCATCAAAAAAATATATATGCTTATAAAATGAGGCAAAATTTTTAAAATAAAAAATTATTATTTAGTGATATATCTTATTTTGATTTTGAATCATTTTAGATTCTACAATTATATTTTAATTTATATCATTTTTATTAATACTTGTTTATTAATTTATTTATTGATCATTATTATAATATCTATTAATAAAATTAATTATATTTAGTTTACATTATATATAATTATAAAGATTATTATAACTAAATATTATATTCACATTTAAAAAAATTAAAAATTATTATATTTTCAAAGGTTATAACCTTCAAAAATTAAAAAAAATCAAAAAATTAAATTTTTTGTTTTTTAATTCTTTAGATAATAACTATAAATCACTAAAAGTCTAAACACTTAAATCACTAAACTCCTAAACCCAAAAACACCTAAATACTTAAACTATTAAACCGGTATATCTTGAATAATAAATAATAAATCTCAATTTTATTTGTATTCATTATAATTATAAATAATTATTTTAATTATTTATTAGTTTTATATTATAGAATTATAAATTCCAATATAAATTATGAGTAAGAAAAATTAATTTAAATAATTTATTTATAATCACAAAAATATAAAGTTATAAAAAAAGCAAAACATTAAAAAATTATTATTAAGTAATATATTTTAAATTCATTTTGAATAAATTTAGATTTTGCAAATATATTTTAAATAATATCTATCTTATTAATAATAGTTTATTAAATTTTGTTTGATCATTATTATAATATCTAGCAATGTAATTATTTATATGGAATTTAAATGATTTATAATTATTAAGATTATTATAACTAAATATTATATTTACATTTGAAAAAAATTTAAAAATTATTATATTTACAAAGGATATAACCTCCAAAAATTTTAAAAATAATAAAAATAAATTATTTGTTATATCATTGTTTAAATAAAGGTTATGACCACTAAATGCCTAAACACTGAAACCTCTAAACTCCTAAACACAAAAGCCCCTAAATACTTAAATCTTTAAACTCGTAAACCTTAAATATAATTTAAATAATTTATTAAAATATTAATTACCAAATAAATTATGAATGATACAAATATAATTTAAATAATTTATTTTTCATCAAAAAAAAAAATAAAAGCATATAAAAAGAAGCAAAAACAAAAAAAAATTATTATTTAGTAAGAAATTTTACTTGGATTTTGAATATTTTTAGCTTTTGCAAATATATATTAATTTATATCTATCATATTAATAATAGCATATTAATTTACTTTTTGATAATTGATATCATATCTATCAATAAAATTGTTTATATTTAGTTTATATTATATATAATTATAATAATTATTATTACTAAATATTGTATTCACATTTTTAAAAAATTTTAAAATTATTATATTTTCAAAGGTTATAACCTTTGAAAATTTGAAAAAAATAACAAAAATAATTTTTTTTATTACTTTGTTTAAATAAAACCTATAAACCACTAAATGCCTAAAAACATAAATCTCTAAAGTCATAAACAAAAAAACCTATGAATACTTAAAATATTAAACTAGTTTACATTAATAATAAGTTATAAATCTCATTTTAATTTTTATTCAGTATAATTTTAAATTTTTATTTTAATTATTTATCAGTTTATTTTTATAGAAATATTAATTACAAAATAAATTATTAGTGAGACAGATCTAATTTAAATTAGACTGGTATACCCAAAATAATAAAGAATAAATCTCAATATTATTTTTTTCATTATAATTTCAAATATTCATTTTAATTATTTATTTGTTTATTTTTATATAAATATTAATTAAAAAATAAATTAAGAGTTAGACAAATATAATTTATATAAATTATTTTTCATCATAAAAATATGGATAAACTCTTTAAAAGAAAAAAAATTTTCAAAATAACAAATTATTATATAGTAATATATTTTGATTTCTTCTACATCATATTAGGTTTTTTTATTATATTTTAATTGATATCTATCTTATTAATAAAAGATTATTAATTTATTTTTTGATCATTATTAGAATATTTATCAATAATATTGTTTATATTAAATTTATATGATATATAAATATAATGATTAATATAACGAAATATTGAATTCACATTTGAAAAAAATTTAAAAATTATTATATTTTCAAAGGTTATAACCTTTGAAAATATCAAAAATAAATAATTTGTTATTTTAATTTTTAAATAAAACCTATAAACCACTAATTGCATACAAAGTTAAATCTGTAAACTCCTAAGGCCCGTAATGCCAAAATACATAAAAAATTAAACTGCTATATACTACTTAATAAATAAGAAATCTAATTTTTATTTCAATTTATTATTATTTTAAATATTCATTTTAATTATTTATTAGTTTATTTTTATAAAAATATTTATTACAAAATAAATTATGAGTGTGACAAATATACTTTAAATAATTAATTTTTAATCAAAAAAAATATATATGCTTATAAAAGAAGTAAAAATTTAAAAATTATTATCCACTAATATTTTTTACTTTAATTTTGAATCAATTTGGGTTTTGTAAATATTTTTTAATTAATATCCATCTTTTTATTAATAGTTTATTAATTTAATTTTCGATCATTATTATAATATCTATCAATAAAATATTTATATTGAATTTATATGATATATAATTATTAAAATTATTATAACTAAATATTGTATTCATATTTCAAAAAATTTTAAATATTATTATATTTTCAAAGGTTATAACCTATATAAATGAGAAAAAAGTACAAATTTTTTTTGTTATTTTATTATTTTAATAAAACCTATAAACGACTAAATGCCAAAAAACATAAATCGCTAAATTCCTAAACGACAAATCTTCTAAATGCTTAAACTATTAAATTGGTATACATTAATAATAAATCATAAATCTAATTTTAATTTTTATTTAGTATAATTTTAAATTTTTATGCTAATTATTTATCATTTTATTTTTATAGAAATATTAATTACAAAAAAAAATTTAGTGAGACAGATCTATTTTAAATAATTTATTTTTTATCAAAAAAAATATATATGCTTATAAAAAGAGGCAAATTTTAAAAACAAAAATTTATTATTTTGTAATATATTTAATTTTGATTTTGAATCATTTAGATTTTGCAATTATATTTTAATTTATATCATTCTTATTAATAATAGTTTTTTAATTTTTTTATTGATCATTATTATAATATCTATTAATAAAATTATTTATATTGAGTATATATTATATATAATTATTAAGAATATTATAACTAAATATTATATTAACATTTAAATAAAATCCAAAATTATTATATTTTCAAAGGTTATAACCTTCAAAAATTAAAATAAAATTAAAAAATTTAATTATTCATTTTTTTTATTCTTTAGATAAATATTATAAATCACTAAAGTTCTAAACACTTAAATCACTAAACCCAGAAACACCTAAAAACTTAAACCATTAAACTAGTATATCCCGAATAATAAATATTAAATCTCAATTTTATTTGTATTCATTATAATTTTAAATATTCATTTTAATTATTTATTAGTTTATTTTTATAGAATTATAAATTAAAAATAAATATGTGGAAGACTAACATAATTTAAATAATTTACTTTAATAACAAAAAATATAAACTTATAAAAAGAAGCAAAACATCAAAAAAGTTATTATTTAGTATTATATTTTACTTTGATTTTGAATAAATTTATGTTTTGCAAATATATTTTAAAAAATATCTATCTTATTAATAATAGTTTATTAATTTATTTTTTGATCATTAATATAATATCTATCAATATAATTGTTTTAAAAATTATTATATTTTCAAAGGTTATAACCTTTAAAAATGATAAAAAATAACAAAAATAAATTTTTTGTTATATCATTGTTTAAATAAAACTTATAATCCATTAAAAGCCTAAATACATAAATCTTTAAACTCCTAAACCCCGAAGCCCCTAAATACCTAAACCTTTAAACTCGTAAACCTTAAATATAATTTAAATAATTTATAAAAATTGTAATTACAAAATAAATTCTAAGTGACAAATATAATTTAAATAATATATTTTTCAACAAAGAAATATATAAGCATATAAAATGCTACAAAAACTAAAAAAAAATTATTATTTAGTAATAAATTTTACTTTGATTTTGAATCATTTTAGGGTTTTTAATTTTATTTTAATTTATATCTATCATATTAATAATAGTTTATTAATTTATTTTTTGATAATTTGTATAATATTATCAATTAAATTGTTTATATTTAATTTATATTTTATATAGTGATACTTATTATTATTACTAAATATTGTATTCACATTTTTAAAAAATTTAAAAATTATTATATTTTCAAATGTTAAGACATTTGAAAATTTGAAAAAATATCAAAATTAAATTTTTTGTTATTTCATTGTTTAAATAAATGCTATAAACTAGTAAAGTCCTAAATACTTAAATCAATAACTTCTAAATCTCGAAAACCCTAAATAGATAATTTTTTTAAACATGTATATTCTAAATAATAAATAATTAATCTCATTTTTATTTTTTTCATTATAATTTTAAATATTCATTTTAATTATTTATTTGTTTATTTTTATATAAATATTAATTACAAAATAAATTATAAGTTAGACAAATATAATTTATATAAATTATTTTTCAACAAAAAAATATAGATAAACTTATTAAAAGAAGAAAAAAATTAAAAACAAAAAATTATTATACAGTCATATATTTTAATTTGTTTATGAATCAATTTAGGTTTTGTAATTATATTTTAATTGATATCTAACTTATTAATAATAGATTATTAATTTATTTTTTGATCATTATTAGAATATTTATCAATAAAAATATTTATATTTAATTTATATGATATATAAATTTAATAATTATTATAAGTAAATATTGTATTCACTTGTGAAAAAAATTGTAAAATTATTATATTTTCAAAGATTATAACCTTTGAACATGGGAAAAAACAAAAAAAAAGCTATTTTTTTATTATTTCATTGTTTAAATAAAACCTATGAATAACTAAATGCCTAAACACTAAAATCACTAAACTACACAATCCCGATAACCCTATATAGATAATCGTTTAAATGGCTATACCCTAAATAATAATTAATAAATCTCATTTTTTTATTTGTTTTCATTATAATTTAAAAAATTCTTTTTGTTTATTTAGTTTTTATTTATATATACATATTAATTATAAAATAAATTATGAGTTAAAAATATAATTTATAAAAATTATTTTTCTTCAAAAAATAGATAACATTATAAAAATAATAAAAATTTAAAAACAAATAATTATTATTAAGTAATATGTTTTGCTTTGCTTTTGAATCATTTTAGGTTTTGATATTGTATTTTAAGTAATATCAATCTTAATTATAATAGATTTTTAATTTATTTTTTGATAATTATTAGAATATTCATCAATAAAATTGTTTATATTGAATTTATATGATATATAATTATTATGATAATTATAAATAAATATTTATTCACTTTTGAAAAAAATTTAAAAATTATTATATTTTCAAAGGTTATAACCTTTGAAAATATCAAAAAATAATAAAAATAATTTTTTTTATTTATTTTCTTAAATAAAAACTATAAACCACTAAATCCATACACAGTTAAATTAGTAAACTACTAAACCACGTAATGGCTAAATACTTAAACCATTAAACTCCTATATACTTCTTAATAATTAATAAATCTAATTTTTATTTCTATTTATTATAATTTTAAATATTCATTTAATTATTTATTAGTTTATTTTTATAAAAATATTTATTACAAAATAAAGTATGAGCGAGACAAATATAATTTAATTAATTTATTTTTAATAAAAAAAAATATACTCTTATAAAAGAAGTAAAAATTTAAAAATTAAAAATTATTATCCAGTAATATATTTTATTTAATTCTGAATCAATTTGTGTTTTGTAAATTTTTTTTAATTAATATCTATCCTTTTATTAATAGTTTATTAATTTAATTTTTGAACATCATTATATTATCTATCAATAAAATTGTTTATATTGAATTTATATAATATATAATTATTAATATTATTATAACTAAATATTGTATTAACATTTCAAAAAATGGTAAATATTATTATATTTTCAAAGGTTATACCCTATTAAAATGATAACAAATTATAAAATTTTTTTTGTTATTTCATTTTTTAAATAAACCCTATAAACCACTAAAAGCCTAAAAACATAAATTGCTAAACTCCTAAACAACAAAACCTCTAAATACTTAAAATATTAAACTGGTATACATTAATAATAATTCATAAATCTCATTTTAATTTTTATTCAGTATATTATAAAATTTATATTTTAATTATTTATTAGTTTATTTTTATAGAAATATTATTTACAAAATAAATTATTAGTTAGACTGATCTAATTTAAATTAAAATAGTATCCCTAAATAATAAATAATAAATCTTAATTTTTTCATTATAATATTAATTATTCATTTTAATTATTTATTTGTTTATTTATATATAAATATTAATTACAAAATAAATTGAGCTAGACAAAAATAATTTATATAAATTATTTTTCATCAAAAAATTATAGATAAACTTTTTAAAAGAAAAAAAATTTTCAACTCAAAAAATTATTATATATTTTTATATTTTGTTATGCTTCTGAATCATTTTAGGTTTTGTAATTATATTTTAATTGATATCTATCTTATTAATAATAGATTATTAATTTATTATTTGATCATTATTAGAATATTAATCAATAAAATTGTTTATATTGAATTTACATGATATATAATTATTAAGATTATTATAACTAAATATTATATTTACATTTGAAAATAATTTAAAAATTATTATATTTCTAAAGGTTATCATCTTTGAAAATGAGATAAAATCACAAAAATAAATTTTTTGATATTTTATTGTTTATATAAAACCTATAAACTACTAAATGCCTAAATGCTTAAATCATTAAACTCCTACACCCCAAAATATCAAAACTCTTAAATACTTAAACATTTAAACCATCTTTAAAGGTTTAAGTATTTATAAATAATATATAATTATCTATCTATAAATAATAGTTTATAAATTTATTTTTTGATCATTATTATATTTATATTTATATTTAGTTTATAAATACCTATCAATAAAATTGTTTATTTTTAATTTACATGATATATAATTATTAAGTTTATTATAACTAAATATAGTATTCACATTGGAAAAAAATTTAAAAATTATTATATTTATAAAGGTTATAACCTTCAAAATTTATAAAAAATTTGAAAAATAATTTTTTTGTTATTTCATTATTTAAATAAAACATATAAACTACTAAATGCCTAAACACTTAAATCACTAAACTCCTAAACTCCTAAATACTTAAACCATTAAACCGGTATACCCTAAATAATTATTCATAAATCTCATTTTTATTTGTATTCATTATAATTTCAATATTCATTTTAATTATTTATTAGTTTATTTTTATAGAAATATTAATTACAAAATAAAATTATGAATGAGACAAATATAATTTAAATAATTTATTTTCATCAAAAAAATTATAAGCTTATAAAATGGATAAAAAATTAAAAAATAAAAAATTATTATTTAGTAATATATTTTACTTTGATTTTGAATCGTTTTAGGTTTTGCAAATATATTTTAATTAATATCTATCTTATTAATATTAGTTTATTAATCTATTTTATGATAAGTATTATAATATCGATCAATAAAATTATTTATATTGAATTTACATGATATTTAATTTTTATGATTATTATAATTAAATATTGTATTAACATTTGAAAAAAAAATTAAAAATTATAATATTTTCAATGGTTATAACCTTGAAAATGAAAATAAATCATAAAAATAATTTTTTTGTTATTTAATTATATAAATAAAACCTATAAACAACAAAATACTTAAATACTTAAATTACTAACTCCTAAACCCTGATACTGCTGCACCACACACACAAGCGACGAACCACAGTACACACGAGAACATATTCTTGTCCATTTTGGTGTAGCATTTAGAGGGGCCAACAAGTCCTGGAAGCAGCCAGAAGTATGGGCCACCAGCTTGTAGATGGCCCCACTAGCAAGCCGGGATGATAACATTCAGAAAACTGACGAGACTGAGCAAAGTGGTCTGGAGTAAACCCAGGAGTAGCTAGGAGTGAGTCCCACTAGCCCTATCAGGCAGCATAGAGGGCCACACAACTGTCGCTCAATAGGAGTAGTGGGTAATCCATGATTAATTGGGGAGCTGGCAAAATCCGAAGCATCACCAAGCAGGGCCAGTAAGCAATTGACTCTAGACCAGCCACACGGAAGCGAATGATTCAAACTTGTAGTTTATGTTTGTAGTCTTATTTGTATTTTGGACTTTGTATGCACCATGTACTTGTAGAGTTGGATCATGACATACTCATACACGCGATGGGGGCAACTGGACCCATGAGTTTCTCTAAGTGGGGCCCACTAATGCATTTTGTAAATACACATTAGGCGATGCTGCACTCCCTGGAGCTGAATACCGATATTTATAGCATTTTGTAATTTTATTTGTATTCTAGCTTGGTTGTACGCGTAGATAATTAGACTATGAGATGGACCTCATGACACATGCACACCGATGCATTCATATTTTTTGATATTTTGTCGGTGCAACATACACCCACTTCTTGGAGCTCGAGGAGGAAGCATTCTAACACAAGAGATACTCTTTTGAGGATCATTGGAGCAAAAAAATGTGGAATTCACAGGTGAGAATGAATTGACAAAGTGACGTAGATATGGACTTGTGGATTTATGGGTATTCAGTTTTACATGTATTCTATTGCATAGCAATGACATAGGCAAACCCTTGATGCTGCATGTCATGCACATGCACAATCTTATATTTGCATAGTTTAAATATGGTGCATCATTCAGGTTCCTCCAAAAGGCTTGCCCAAATCCGAATGGAAAGGACGCTGTGCACATAATGACTCAATGCCAACTCTGAAGTCTGCGAATGCCGGGTGATTTTAGTTGTATTTGTATGCTTGGAATTATTAGTCATTATGATTTTTTATGTATTTTATGCATAGAATCATTAAGGTGCATAGAATTTGGTTGGATGGACTAAATTAGTCAGCTTTTTAGTCTCTTGTAAGTTAAGTGCCTAAATTATAAATAAAGTGTGTATTTTCCAAAAAAAAAAACAAAAAAAACCATAAACCCTAAACTTTAAATCCTAAACCTTAAACCATAAACTATAACCTTAACCTATAAACCAATCCTAAATTTCATGTTTTGCACTTTTATAATCAAATGACTAAGTGTTTAATTTAAATTGAAATTCACAACTTTTAGGAATGTCACAGATTTATCTTTTTTGTATATGTAACACAAAGTCATGACTCAAGGGGTGAGTTATGGATTCAGTCCCTTTCTTGCTTTAGATTATTGTAGCATTAACAATGGTCATGATATTATATTTTGTCTCTAGAACACAAAATCAAATTGATGAGAAAATTCCATAACTTGTGTCTCTCTATTGAACATATTTTTATGGCACTAAGAATGATATTGAATACATATTTAATCACTATAATACTGGGTCACAGTATTGGATATGACCATAGCTTGTGGATTTTATCTTTATATTGCAAAGTCATTGCACTTGGAATGATTGTAACATTGGACATTCCTCAAGAGCAAAAGTCATGACCCTAGAAATAGTTAAAGCTCGAGTACTACTCTTTATAACTTTTTATAGCTAAAATTCTTGGGATTGGAAATATAACTATTGCTTTTTCCTTTGATTTGTGACCTCAAGTGTTAATATGCAAGACTAATATTTTGAGCAATGATTAAAACCTTTAATACATTTGAATATGATTCATTTACGTCTTTTGGGTATTGTGAGCTTGTATACATAACTCATTTAATATAAAAAGAAAGAAATGTTACTTTACATATCCATTAGGATATAAAAAAGGGGCTTAGACATGCCAATAAAATAAATTTTTTGATTCTTGATTGAAAGAGAGCCAATACTCTTGCACTGCTCAAACTGCCCTGGGGCTAGTTTGTTCTAATAGGCTACAAGGTCGTTATTTTATTAGAAGTGAACTATGTTTTCAAAAAATTGCTTTGAGTGTGTGCATGAGAGATATTTTAGAAGAAATTATATAATCAAAATAAATAGCATCCTCACCAACTAGCTATTTCAACACATAGGGGTACAACTTTGGTTTCGTCTGTTAGCGTACATGAGTCAAATACCTTTGATAACCCAGTGATTCAACATCAAATATGATGAGACCTAATAGAGATAAAGTAAAAGCTCCTATTATTTTGGTTAGAACTTTAGCAATCATTCTAGAGTTGAGAGAGGAACAAAATAAATTATTTTAATTATTCAGTATAATTTAAATTTTTATTTTATATAATTATCAGTTTATTTTTATAGAAATATTAATTACAAAATAAATTATTAGTGAGATGGATCTAATTTAAATTAAACTTATATATCCTAAATAATAAAGAATAAATCTCATTTTTTTTAATTTTAATTTTAAATATTCAAATTTAATTATTTATTTGTTTATTTTTATATAATTATTAATTACAAAATAAATAATGAGTTACACAAATATAATTTATATAAATTATTTTTCATCAAAATAATATAGATAACCTTTATAAAAGAAAAAAAAATTTCAAAACAAAAAATTATTATATAGTACTTTATTTCCCTCTTCTTCTGAATCATATTAGGTTTTGTAAATATATTTTAATTGATATCTATCTTATTAATAATAGATTATTAAGTTATTTTTTCATCATTATTAGAATATTTATGAATAAAAATGTTTATATTGAATTTATATGATATATAAATATAATGATTATTATAAAAAATATTGTATTCACTTTAGAGAAAAATTTTAAAATTATTATATTTTCAAAGGTTATAACCTTTGAAAATGTCAAAAAAAAAATAAATTTTTTGTTATTTCATTTTTAAAATAAAAAGTATAGATCATTAAATGCTTACTTACTTAAATCAGTAAGCTCTTAAATCCCGAAACGCCTAAATACATAACCCTTTTAACAGCTATATACTACTTAATAAATAATAAATCTAATTTTTATTTCTATTTATTATAATTTTAAATATTAATTTTAATTATTTTTCGTTTAATTTTTTAGAAAAATTATTTACAAAATAAATTTCGAGTGAGATAGATATTATTTAAATAATTTATTTTAATAAAAAAAATATATGCTTATAAAAAGTAGGAAAATTTTAAAAATTAAATATTTTTATTTACTAATATATTTTGATTTGATTTTGAATCATTTTGTGTTATTTAAATATACTTTTATTTATATTAATATTTTTAATAATAGTTTATTAATTTAATTTTTGATTTTTATTATAATATCTATCCTTAAAATTATTTATATTGAATTTATATGATATATAATTGGTAAGATTAATATAATTATACATGGTATTCACATTTCAAAAAATTTTAAAAATTATTTTATTTTCAAAGGTTATAACCTTTGAAAATCAGAAAAAATCAAAAATAAAATTTTAAATGTTTATTATATAAATAAAACCTATAAACCACTAAATAATGAAACCATTAAACCGGCATACCATATATAATAAATCATAAATCTCATTTTAATTTGTATTCATTATAATTTTAAATATTCATTTTAATTATTTATTAGTTTATTTTTTATAGAAATATCAATCACAAAATAAATAATGAGTGAGACAAATATAATTTTAATAATTTATTTTTAATCTAAAAAAAATAAGCTTATATAAAGAAGTAAAAATTCAAAAACAAAAAATTATTATTTAATAATATATTTTACTTTGATTTTGAATCATTATATATAGGTTTTGCAATTATATTTTAATTGCGATCAATCTTATTAATAATAGTTTATTAATTTATTATTTGATCATTTTAATATTCAATTAAAATGTCTTATAATTATTAAGTTATTATAACTAAATATTATATTTAAATTTTAAAAACATTTAAAAATTATTATATTTTCAAAGGTTATAACCTTCAAAAATGATAAAAAATCACATAAATAATTTTTTATTATTTTATTATTTAAATAAAACTTATAAACCACTAAATGACTAAACATTTAAATCTCTAGACTCCTAAACCCCAAAAACCCCCTAAATACTTAAACCATTAAACCTATATAACCTAAATAATAAATAATAAATCTCATTTTTATTTGTATTCATTATAATTTTAAATATTCATTTTAATTATTTTTTAGTTTATTTTTTTATAAATATTAATTACAAAATAAATAATGAGTGAGACAAATATAATTTAAAAAAATTATTTTTCATCAAAACATATATAAGCATATAAATGGATACAAAAATTTAAAAATTTAAAATTAATATTTAGTAAAATATTTCACTTTGAATTTGAATCATTTTAGGTTTTGCAAAAATATTTTAAACAATATATATCTCATTAATAATTGTTTATTATTTTTTTATGATCATTATTATAATATATACCAATAAAATAATTTATATTGAATTTATATGATATTTAATTATTATGATTATTAACTTCATATTGTATTCACTTTTCAAAAATAAATTAAAAATTATTATATTTTCAAAGGTTATAACCTTCAAAAATGAGAAAAAATAACAAAAATACTTTTTTTTTATTTTATTTTTTAAATAAAACCTATAAAGCACTAAATGACTAAATACTAAAATGACTAAACTCCTAATCCCTGAAGCTCATAAAAAATCAAAACATTAAATTAGTATCGTCTAAATAATAAATGATAATTCTAATTTTTATTAGTATTCATTATAATTTTAAATATTCATTTTATTTATTTATCAGTTTATTTTTATAGAAATAATAATTACAAAATAAATTATTAATGAGACAGATATAATTTAAATAATTTATTTTTCATCAAAAAAAATATATATGCATATAAAAAGATGCAAAATTTAAAAATAAAAAATTATTTTGTATTAATATATCTTATTTTGATTTTGAATCATTTTAGATTTTACAATTATATTTTAATTTATATCATTCTTATTAATAGTTGTTTATTAATTAATTTATTGTTCATTATTATAATATTTATTAATAAAATTATTTATATTTAGTTTGCATTATTTAAAATTATTAAGATTATTATAACTAAATATTATATTCACATTTTAAAAAAAATTAAAAATTATTATATTTTCAAAGGTTATAACCTTCAAAAATTAAAAAAAAATCAAAAAAATTAAATTTTTTATTTTTTCATTCTTTAAATAAAAACTATAAATCACTAAAGGTCTAAATAATTAAATCACTAAACTTCTAAACCACAAAACACCTAAATACTTAAACCATTAAATCGGTATATCCTGAATAATAAATAATAAATCTTAATTTTATTTGAACTCATTATAATTTTAAATATTCATTTTAATTATTTATTAGTTTATTATTATAGAATTATAAATTACAAAATAAATTATGAGTAATACAAATATAATTTAAATAATTTATTTTTAAAAACAAAAATATAAACTTATAAAAACGCAAAACATTAAAAAAATTATTATTTAGTAATATATTTTACTTTGATTTTGAATAAATTTAGATTTTGCAAATATATTTTAAATAATATCTATCTTATTAATAATAGTTTGTTAAATTTTTTTTGATCATTATTATAATATCTAGCAATGTAATTATTTATCTTGAATTTAAATGATTTTAATTATTAAGATTATTATAACTTAATATTATATTTACATTTGAAAAAAATTTAAAAATTATCACATTTTCAAATGTTATAACATTTGAAAATGTGAAAAAATATCCAAAATAATTTTTTTGTTATTTCATTGTTTAAATAAAACCTATAAACCACTAAATGCCTAAAAACATAAATCACTAAACTTCGAAACGACAAAACCTTTAAATACTTAAACCTTTAAACTGGTATACATTAATAATAATACATAAATATCATTTTAATTTTTATTTACTATAATTTTAAATTTTTATTTTAATTATTTAACAATTTATTTTTTAGAAATATTAATTACAAAATAAATTATTAGTTAGACAGATATTATTTAAATTAAACCGGTATACCCTAAATAATAAAGAATAAATATCATGCTTTTTCATTATAATTTTAAATATTCATTTTAATATTTATTTGTTAATTTTTATATAAATATTAATTACAAAATAAATTATGAATTAGACAAATATAACCTATGAATATTTATCAATAAAATTATTTATATTGAATTTATATGAAATATAAATATAATGATTATTATAACTAAATATTGAATTCACTTTTGAAAAAAAATTAAAAATTATTATAACTAAATAAAACCTATAAACCTTTAAATGCATACACAATTAAATCAATAAACTTTTAAACCCCGTAATGCCTAAATACATAAACCATTAAACTGCTAAATACTACTTAATAATTAATAAATCTAATTTTTATTGATATTTATTATAATTTTAAATATTCATTTTAATTATTTATTAATTTTTTTTATTGAAATATTTATTACAAAGTAAATTATGAGAGCGACATATATATTTTAATTAATTAATTTTAATCAAAAAAATATATGCTTATAAAAGAAGTAAAAATTTTAAAATTAAAAATTATTATCCAGTAATATTTTTACTTTAATTTTGAATCTATTTGGGTTTTGTAAATATTTTTTAATTAATATCAATCTTATTATTAATAGTTTATTAATTTAATTTTTGGTCATTATTATAATATCTATCAATAAAATTGTTTATATTGAATTTATATGATATATAATTATTAAAATTATTATAACTAAATATTGTATTCACATTTCAACAAATTTTAAATATTATTATATTTTCAAAGGTTATAACCTATAAAAATGAGAAAAAATTACAATTTTTTTTGTTATTTTATTATTTTAATAATACCTATTAACCACTAAATGCCTGAAAACATAAATCGCTAAACTCCTAAAAGACAAAACTTCTAAATACTTAAACTATTAAATTGGTATACATTAATAATAAATCATAAATCTCATTTTAATTTTTATTAAGTATACTTTACAATTTTTATTTTAATTATTTATCAGTTTATTTTTATAGAAATATTAATTACAAAATAAATTATTAGTGAAATAGATCTAATTTAAATAATATTTATCTTATTAATAATAGTTTATTAATTTATTTTTTGATCATTAATATAATATCTATCAATATAATTGTTTATATTGGATTAACATGATATATAATTATTAAGATTATCATAACTAAATATAGTATTCACATATAAAAAAAATTTTAAAATTGTTATATTTTCGAAGGTTATAACCTTCGAAAATGAAAAAAAATAATAAAAATAAATTTTTTGTTATATCATTGTTTAAATAAAACATATAAACCATTAAATAGCTAAATACATAAATCTTTAAACTCCTAAACCCCGAAACCCCTAAATACCTAAACCTTTAAACTCGTAAACCTTAAATATAATTTATCTAATTTATAAAAATATTAATTACAAAATAAATTATGAGTGACAAATATAATTTAAATAATATATTTTTCATCAAAAAAATATATAAGCTTATTAAATGATGCAAAAAGTAATCAAAAAATTATTATTTAGTAATAAATTTTACTTTGATTTTGAATCATTTTAGGTTTTTTAATTATATTTTAATATATATATATATATATATCATATTAAGAATAGTTTATTAATTTATTTTTTGATAATTGATATAATATCTATCAATAAAATTATTTATATTTAGTTGATATTATATATAGTTATAATAATTATTATTATTAAATATTGTATTCACATTTTTAAAAAATTTTAAAATTATTATATATTCAAATGTTATAACCTTTGAAAATTTGAAAAAATATCAAAAATAAATTTTTTGTTATTTCATTATTTAAATAAAACCTAGAAACCACTAAATGCCTAAAAACTTAACTTGATTTAAACAGGTATACCCTAAATAATAAATAATAAATCGATTTTTTTTCATTATAATTTTATATATTCATTTTAATTATTAATTTTTTATTTTTATATAAATATTAATTACAAAATAAATTGAGTTAGACAAATATAATTTATATAAATTATTTTTCATCGAAAAATATAGATAAACTTATAAAAATAATAAAAAATTTTAAAACTAAATTTATTATATAGTAATATATTTTGCTCTTCTTCTGAATCATTTTTGATTTTGTAATTATTTTTTAATTGATATCTATTTTATTAAAAATTGTTTATTAATTTATTTTTTCATCAATATTAGAATATTTATCAATAAAATTGTTTATATTGAATTTATATGATATATAAATAAAATGATTATTATAACTAAATATTGAATTCACTTTTCAATAAAATTTAAAAATTATTATATTTTCAAAGGTTATAACCTCTCGAAATATGAAAAAATAATAAAAATAAATTTTATGTTATTTTATTTTTTAAATAAAACCTATAAACCACTAAATGCACACACAATTATATTAATAAACTACTAAACCCGGTAATGCCTAAATACATAAACCATTAAACCGCTATATACTACTTAATAATTAATAAATTGAATTTATATTTCAATTTATTATTATTTTAAATATTTATTTTAATTATTTATTAGTTTATTTTATAGACATTTTTATTACAATATAAATTATGAGTGTAACACATATAATTTAAATAATTGATTTTTAATCAAAAAAATACTTTTAAAAGAAGTATAAAAGTAGTATTATTAAAAATAAAAATTATTATCAACTAATATATTTTACTTTAATTTTTAATCAATTTGTGTTTTGTATATATTTTTTAATTATTATCTATCTTATTATAAATAGTTTATTAATTTAATTTTTGATCATTATTATAATGTCTATCAATAAAATTGTTTATATTTATTTTATATGATATAGAATTATTAAAATTATTATTACTAAATATTGTATTCAAATTTCAAAAAATTTTAAATATTATTAAATTTTCAAAGGTTATAACCTTTGAAAATGATAAAAAATACAAATTTTTTTTTGTTATTTTATTGTTTAAATAAAACATTTAAATCACTAAATGCGTAAAAACATAAATCACTATACTTCTAGATGACAAAACCTCTAAATACTTAAACCATTAAACTGGTATACATTAATAATAAATCATAAATCTCATTTTAATTTTTATTCAGTATAATTTTATATTTTCATTTTAATGATTTATCTGTTTATTTTTATGACAATATTAATTACAAAATAAATTATTAGTTAGACAGATATAACTTAAATTAAACTGGTATACCCTAAATAATAAATAATAAATCTCATTTTTTTTCATTATAAATATAAATATTCATTTTAATTATTAATTTTTTATTTTTATATAAATATTAATTAAAAAACAAATTATCCATTATACAAATATAATTTATGTAAATTATTTTTAATCATAAAAATATAAACTTTTTAAAATAAAAAAAAATTTCAAAACAAAAAATTATTATATAGTAATATATTTTGCTTTGCTTATGAATCATTTTAGGGTTTGTAATTATATTTTAATTGACATCTATCTTATTAATAATAGATTATTAAGTTATTTTTTCATCATTATTAGAATATATCAATAAAAATGCTTATATTGAATTTATATGATATTAAATAAAATGATTATTATAACTAAATATTGTATTCACTTTTGAAAATAATTTTAAAATTATCACATTTTCAAAGGGTATACCCTTTGAAAATGTGAAAAAATAAAAAAAATATTTTTTCTTTGTTATTCTATTGTTTAAATAAAAGCTTTACACCACTAAATGCCTAAGCATTTAAATCACTGAACTACAAAATTTTGATACCTCTATATATATAATTCTTTAAATCGGTATACCCTAAATAATAAATTAATAAATTCATTTTTATTATATAGTAATATATTTTGCTTTGCTTATGAATCATTTTAGGTTTTGATATTATATTTTAAGTAATATCAATCTTATTCATAATAGATTTTAATTTATTTTTTGATAATTATTAGAATATCTATCAATAAAATTGTTTATATTGAATTTATATGATATATAATTATTATGATTATTATAAATAAATATTGTATTCACTTTTGAAAAAAATTTAAAAATTATTATATTTTCAAAAGTTATAACCTTAAAAAATGAGAAAAAATAATAAAAATAATTTTTTTGTTATTTCATTTTTAAAATAAACCTATAGCCCATTAAATGGTTACTTACTTAAATTAGTACGGTCATAAACCCCGAAACCCCTAAATACATAACCATTTTAAAATATATATACTACTTAATAAATAACAAATCTCATTTTTATTTCTATTTATTATAATTTTAAATATTAATTTTAATTATTTATAGTTTAATTATTTAGAAAAATTAATTACAAAATAAATTTCGAGTAAGACAAATATTATTTAAATAATTTATTTTTAATCAAAAAATATATGTGCTTATAAAAAGGACAAATTTAAAAATTAAATATTATTATTAGTAATATATTTTGATTTGATTTTGAATCATTTTGTGTTATTTAAATATATTTTAATTAATATTTATATTATTAATAATAGTTTATTAATTTAATTTTTGATCATTATTATAATATTTATCATTAAAATTATATATATTGAATTTATATGACATATAATTAGGAAGATTAATATAATTATTCATAGTATTCACATTTCAAAAAATTTTAAAAATTATTTTATTTTCAATGGTTATAACCTTGGAAAATCAGAAAAAATCTAAAATTTTTTTTTTATTTTTTTTATATAAATAAAACCTATAAACCACTAAATACCAAAAAACATAAATTGTTAAACTCCTAATCGATAAAACTCCTAAAAAATCAAACTATTAAACTGGGATACCACATATAATAAATCTTAAATCTCATTTTAATTTGTATTCATTATAATTTTAAATATTCATTTTAAATATTTATTAGTTTATTTTTTATAAAAATATTAATTACAAAATGAATAATGAGAGAGACAACTATAATTTTTATAATTTACTTTTAATCAAAAAAAAGCTTATAAAAAGAAGTAAAAATTTAAAAGCAAATAATTATTATTTAGTAATATATTTTACTTTGATTTTGAATCATTATATATAGGTTTCGCAATTATATTTTAATTGCTATCAATCTTATTAATAATATTTTATTAATTTATTATTTGATCAATTTTATAATATCTAACAATTAAATTTCTTATATTGAATTTAAATGTCTTATAATTATTAAATTATTATAACTAAATATTATATTTACATTTGAAAAAAAATTAAAAATTATTATATTTTCAAAGGTTATAACCTTCAAAAATGATAAAAAATCAAAAAAATAATTTTTTTATTATTTTATTATTTAAATAAAACTTATAAACCACTAAATGCCTAAACATTTAAATCTCTAGACTTCTAAACCCCAAAACCACCTAAATACTTAAACCATTAAACCTATATAACCTAAATAATAAATAATAAATCTCATTTTTATTTGTATTCATTATAATTTTAAATATTCATTTTAATTATTTTATTGTTTATTTTTATAGAAATATTAATTACAAAATAAATATGAGTGAGACATATATAATTTTAAAAAATTATTTTTTATTAAAAAAAATATAAGCTTATAAAAATAGACAAAATTTCAAAAATTTAAAATTTTATTTAGTAATATAATTTAGATTGATTTTGAATTATTTTGGGTTATGCAAATATATTTTAATTAATATCTGTCTGATTAATAATAGTTTATTAATTATTTTTTGATCATCAAAATATTATATATTAATAAAATTTTTTATATTGAATTTACATCAAATATAATTATTAAGATTATTATAACTAAGTTTTGTATTCATATTTTAGAACTATTAAAAAATTATTATATTTTCAAAGGTTATAACCTTTGAAAATCACGAAAATTCATAAAAATAAATTTTTTGTTATTTCATTGATTAAATAAAACCTATATATCTATAAATAAAACCTAAATGGGTAAACATATAAATCAATAAACTCATTAACCCCAAAACCACAATAAACTTAAACCATTAAATAGGTATACCCTAAATAATAAACCATAAATCTCATTTTTATTAGTATTCAATATAATTTTATATATACATTTTAATTATTTATTAGTTTATTTTTATAGAAATATAAATTAAAAAATAAATTAATAGTTAGAAAAATATAATTTAAATAATTTATTTTTTATCAAAAAATATATAAGCTTATAAATGGATACAAAAATTTAAAAATTTAAAATTAATATTTAGTAAAATATTACACTTTGATTTTGAATCATTTTAGGTTTTGTAAATATATTTTAAACAATATTTATCTTATTAATAATTATTTATTAATCTTTTGTATGATCATTATTATAATATATATCAATATAATTGTTTATAATGATTTTACATGATATATAATTATTAAGATTATCTTAACTAAATATAGTATTCACATTTAAAAAAAAATTTAAAAATTGTTATAGTTTCAAACATTATATTAAATTTTTTGTTATTTTATTTTTTAAATAAAACCTATAGACCACTAAATGCTAGGGGTACTCATGGGACGGGATGAGATTGGGATTACAAATCTCCAGTCCCTTCCTACAGTTCGGAGATTTTTTTTTGAAGATCCAGACCCATCCCATAGGTTGAAAATATCGGGATGGGACGGGACGGAGATCGGGGATTTTGGGTATTAAAAATGGTTCCTGGACGGAACGGAGTTCGGACATTTTTTTCAATTTATTTTCCTCAAACCGGCCAAGTTAGTTCATGTCGAAACCTTTTGTTGTACCATTTATCATTCCTTAGTTATGTATCTTTCAAACTCAAATTGGGCCAATTTTGTTTTGTCAATTAGGCCGAATACCAGAAATGAGTTCCATTATCTTGTCGAAAGCATTGATGTGCATAAAAGTATAGAAATGTTAAATAGAACGGGACCGAGTTGTGTGCTTAATTTGGTTCTTTATTTTTTCACAAGTTGGCTTTGTTCAGCTGTGTGAAAGTTAACCATAATAGCAATACTACATTTTATAAGCAATTACTTAAAATATTAAGGAATAGCTAAAGATGACCACAAACATTGGTAGCAGCAATTACTACTTAAGTAATTGCTTAAATTAGGCAGCTTAATATAACAAAAAAAATACAACTAATAACAACCATGATAATAATCATTTCAAAGCTCCGTCTCGTAACTGCAATGAAAATTCAAACCAAATTAATTATCTCTTCTATAACTCCTCCCTTTTCTTCCTCCACTATAGAAGGACAACCAAAGATGAAAACGTGTTAATCATGTAGACATAAATTTCTAAGATGAAAGAGTAATAAAAAAACAAAATATTACCTTATAAAATGTAATACACCCATTCCAAATATAGTTGGCGAACTATAGTTGGATGAATATTTGGATCTTGAGACCCCTCTAAAAATTATAATTGAACCATATTTTTATTAAATTGAATGAATAAAATAAGTAAAAGTGAAATTAAAATTTACAAGATTAGTATACTAACCAGATTCATTATCATCAATGTCTTGAACTAATTCTTCAATTTCAATAGGTTTGTTTGAGCTTCTCAACCAATCTTGTAGACATATGAGAACTTCAGATGTAATAGGTGTTAAAGTACTCCTAAATTTATCTAAAGTTCTACTCCCAGTTCTAAATGTAGATCAGTAGGCCACAGTAGATGCTTGGATAGAAAATACATCCCTTGCGACATTTGCTAAAGAAGGATACCTAACCTCATTTTTCTTCAACAGTTTATAAGATCAAAATCAATTCTATTTTTTTCAAGTTTGTCCTCCAAAACCTATCAAACACTTCCAAAGCTACAACTTCTTGTTCATTCTCCAATTCAACAAAAAAAATCATCAACATAAGTATCACTACCATCAAAGAAATCATCATTTTTCTTCAACACAATTGAAGAGAAATCATCTTCATTTGATTCATCTTCATTTAAATATTTATAATCATCTATCATCTCATTTAAAACAATTATAACCTTTTTTCACCAAATTTTTAGCCAATTCCTCTTTATAATGCTAAGTATACTTAACCATAAGATATTTGAGCTTATATCTAGGATCCAACACTACTGCTACAAAAAGCATAATATTTGTTGACTGAAGAGAACCCCAATATTTTTTGAATTTATGCCTCATTTTCATACCCATTTCACACACCATTGTATCTCTACTATTTTCACAAAGCTCAATTTTTTTTTAAAATTCAAATAATCTCAGGAAAATAAACACTAGAGGTAAAATATTTTGAGCTAGAAAATTTACAAGTTACCTCATACAAAGTTTTCTAGAAATGAGCCAAAATTTTGGCGTTTGTTCAGTCTCTCTCAGTTGGAATGTTTGAACCAAACTCCTTCAAAAACCTTTTGTCTTTGTCCTCCGACTTATCAAATTCTTTTTGATATTTTATATCAGTTTGTATCATCAAATAAGTTGAATTTTATCTTGTAGGACAATCTAATTGAAATGATGATCCATATGTCAAGTTTGCTTCTTCAACATATAACTTAAACATATCTAATTTTTTAGGACTGGTCCTCACATATTTCACCACACATCTAATTTTTTGAATAGCAACCTCAACTACTACAATGCCATCTCTGATAATTAAGTTTAGGATATGAGCACAACATCTCATATGAAAATGCTCGCCTTTCAAAGGTACAAGACTTTTCTTCACAAGCCTTTTTTTCAATTGTTCAACTACAACATCATTATTTGATGCATTGTCAATGGTAATGAACATCAACTTTCTCAAACCCCATTCATTCATTCAAAACTCAATAGCATATCTAATATTAACTCCAGAATGACTTTTAATTACACAAAGGTTCAAAAGCCTTTTATGCATAATCCATTGAGAATAAATGAAATGAACAGTCAAACATATATAAGAAAAATTTTGAATGCTAGTCCAAGTGTCGGTAATCAATGAAACTCTACAACTATGAGATGATTTGCTATCAAATAATTTCTTCTTTTCCTTGACAAACAAAGAAAAACAATCCCTCAATATAAAGTGCCAAGATGAAATTTTAAATTGAGGCACACTAACTTCACAAAACTCTTTAAACTCATCCCTTTCAACAAAACAAAAAGGCAATTCATCTTTTATGATCATTTTTACCAAAGCCTCCCTAACTAGTTGTTGATCAAATTGCCAACAAGTTAATTTGTTATCATCTGAACTAGTACCTTTAGTGAAACTCAACAAAGATTGTGACTTGTCTTTACCTTTTTCAGCTTCTATTAATTCTTTTTTAAGTAGAAATTTCCTACAAGTCTTTCTCAAGTATTTTCATAAACCCAACGTACCTTGATCATTTTTTCCAAGTATTCTTTCCTACACCATATACAAGCTGCCCTACAAGTTTCATTTCCCTCTAATTAACTAATATCTCATAAGTTTCCCAAATGGCAGACTTATACTTTTTATGAGCTTGAGGTTTAGATGTTCCTTGACTTTCTTTTACAATTGGAATTGAAGAACCTGCCGTAACAATAGGAGGGTTCATGAAAGAATGACGATTGGATTTACCAGTACTTTGATAATTTGAGATGTGATCATCTTCAATTTATTATATTTTTCCTTTATCGCTAGATTGTGCCATCTGTATTGCCATTAATTAATATGATATGTTAAGCAGAAATACATATAAATATTTTAAACAAGCAAGCTCTATGAAACTGACTGTAATACATTCAGCCCACTCAATCGGCCCAACCACAACACCACAACCAATACTCAACAAAACTGACTGAGACAATATAATAATAATAATAATTAATCACTCAATTCTTATCAGAAAAACAAACGAAATGGCTGGTGGCATCTGAGACATGGTGGAGGCAACCAGAAGTGCGACAGACAAGGGCAGGACCTAACTAAACACGACTAGAATGGTGTGAGGTGGCCTGGAACTCGTCGGAACAGCAATAAGTGCGTTGGAATTGGATGGGCAGTAGTGGAATTAGCGGCATCTTCATGATATATATATATATATATTCCTGGTTCTAGTATAGGTTTTTTAGGATGGGACGGTTCTCGGGATGGATATTGCTTAAGATCCGGAACCATCCCAAAAGACAAAATACGTGACAGAACGGGAGGGGAAAAGTCAAAGTCAACGGATTTTCTCAGTCACAATTCTTTCGGGACAAGACTTCGGGTCAGGTCGCGAATCTCCGAGTCCCGTGAGCAGCCATACTAAATGCATATAAAGTTAAATCAGTAAACTTTTAAACCCCGTAATGCCTAAATACATAAACCATTAAACTACTAAATACTACTTAATAATTAATAAATCTAATTTTTATTGCTATTTATTATATTTTTAAATATTAATTTTAATTATTTATTAGAGTATTTATTTAAAAATATTTATTAAAAATAAATTATGAGTGGGACAAATATAATTTAAATAATATATTATTTATCTAATAAAAATATACGCTTATAAAAGAAGTATAAATTTAAAAATAAAAATTATTATCAAGTAATATAAGTTACTTTAATTTTGAATCAATTTGGGTTTTGTAAATATTTTTTAATTAATATCTATCTTAATATTAATAGTTTATAAATTTAATTTTGATCATTATTATAATATCTATCAATAAAATTATTTATATTGGATTTATATGATATATAATTATTAATATTATTAAAACAAAATATTGTATTAAAATTTCAAAAAATTTTAAATATTATTATATTTTAAAATGTTATAACCTATGAAAATGATAAAAAATTATAGAAATTTTTTTTGTTATTTTATTTTTTTAAATAAAACCTATAAACAACTAAAAGCATAAAAACATAAATCACTAAACTCCTAACGATAAAACCTCTAAATACTTAAATCATTAAACTGGTATACATTAATAATAAATCATAAATCTCATTTTATTTTTAATCAGTATAATTTTAAATTTTTATTTTTATTTTTATTATTTATCAATTTATTTTATAGAAATATTAATTACAATATAAATTATTAGTGAGACAGATCTAATTTAAATAAAACCGGTATCCCTAAATAATAAATAATAAATCTCATTTTTTTTTCATTATAATTTTAAATATTAATTTTAATTATTTATTTGTTTATTTATATATAAATATTAATTACAAAATAAATTGTGTTGGACAGATATAATTTATATAAATTATTTTTCATCAAAAAATTATTGATAAAATTTTTTATAGAAAAAAAAATTTCAAAACAAAAATTTATTATATAGTAATATTTTTTGCTTTTCTTCTGAATCATTTTAGATTTTGTAATTATATTTTAATTGATATCTATCTTATTAATAATAGATTATAAATTTATTTTTTGATCATTATTAGAATATTTAACAATAAAATTGTTTATATTGAATTTATATGATATATAAATAGAATAATTATTATAACTAAATATTGTATTCACATTTAAAAAAAATTTAAAAATCATTATAATTTCAAAGGTTAACCTTTAAAAATATCAAAAAATAATAAAAATAAATTTTTTATTATTTTGTTTTTTTAATAAAACCTATAAACCACTAAATGCATACACAGTTAAATCAAGAAACTCCTAAACCTCATAATGCCTAAATACATAAACCATTAAATCGCTATATACTACTTAATAATTAATTAATCTAATTTTTATTTCTATTTATTATAATTTTAAATATTTATTAGTTTATTTTTATAGAAATATTTAATACAAATTAAATTATGAGTGCACATTTATATATTTTAATTAATTTATTTTTAATCAAAAAAATATAGACGCTTATAAAAGAAGTAAAAATTTAAAAATTAAAAATTATTATTAAGTAATATATTTTAGTTTAATCTTGAATCGATTTGGGTATTGTAAATATTTTTTAATTAATATCTATCTTATTATTAATAGTTTATTAATTTAATTTTTGATCATTATTATATTATCTATCAATAGAATTGTTTATATTGAATTTATATGCTATATAATTATTAATATTAAAATAACTAAATATTGTATTCACATTTAAAAAAATTTTAAATATTATTATATTTTCAAAGGTTATAACCTATGAAAATGAGAAAAAATTACAAATTTTTTTTGTTATTTTTTGTTTAAATAAAACTGATAAAAGACTAAATGCCTAAAAACATAAATTGCTAAACTTCTAAACGACAAAACTTCTAAATACTTAAACCATTAAACATGTGTACATTAATAAAAAATCATAAATCTCAATTTAATTTTTATTAAGTATAATTTTAAATTTTTATTTTAATTATTTATTAGTTTATTTTTATAGAAATATTAATTAGAAAATAAATTATTAGTGAGACAGATCTAATTTAAATAATTTATTTTTCATCAAAAAATATATATCCTTATAAAAAGAGGCAAAATTTAAAAAAAAATTTATTATTTAGTAATATATTTTATTTTTTTTAATCATTTTAGATTTTGCAATTATATTTTAATTTATATGATTATTATTAATAATAGTTATTAATTTATTATTGATCATTATTATAATATGTATTAATAAAATTATTTATATTGACTTTATATTATATATAATTATTATGATTATTATAACTAAATATTATATTCACATTTAAAAAAATTAAAATTATTATATTTGCAAAGGTTATAACCTTTAAAAATTAAAAAAATTATCAAAAAATTAAATTTTTTATTTTTTAATTTTTTAAATCAAAATTATAAATCACTAAAGGCCTAAACACTTAAATCACTAAACCCCAAAACACCTAAATACTTAAACCATTATACTAGTATATCTTGAATAATAAATAATAATTCTCTATTTTATTTGTATTCATTATCATTTTAAATATTCATTTTAATTCTTTATTAGTCTATTTTTATAGAATTATAAATTAAAAATAAATTATGAGGAAGACAAATAGAATTTAAAGAATTTACTTTTAATAAAAAAAATATAAACTTATAAATAGAAACAAAACATAAAAAAATTATTATTTAGTAATATATTTTATTTTAATTTTGAATAAATTTACGTTTTATAAATATATTTTAAATAATATCTTTCTTTTTAATAATAGTTTATAAATTTATTTTTTGATCATTGATATAATATCTATCAATATAATTGTTTATATTGAATTTACATGATATATAATTATTAAGATTATAATAACTAAATATAGTATTCACATATAAAAAAAATTTAAAAATTGTTATATTTTCAAAGGTTATAACCTTCAAAATTGATAAAAAATAACAAAAATAAATTTTTTGTTATATAATTGTTTAAATAAAACTTATAAACCATTAAATGCCTAAATACATAAATCTCTAAACTCTTAAACCCCAAAGCCCCTAAATACTTAATCCTTTAAACTCGTAAACCTTAAATATAATTTAAATAATTTATAGAAATATTAATTACAAAATAAATTATGAGTTATACAAATATAATTTAAATAATATATTTTTCATCAAAAAAACATATAAGCTTATAAAATGATGCAAACACTTAAAAAAAGTATTATTTAGTAATAAATTTTACTTTGATTTTGAATCATTTTAGGTTTTTTAATTATATTTTAATTTATATCTATCATATTAATAATAATTTATTAATTTATTTTTTAATAATTGATATAATATCTATCAATAAAATTGTTTATATTTAGTTGATATTATATATAGTTATAATAATTATTATTACTAAATATTGTATAAACATTTTTAAAAAATTTTAAAATTATTATATTTTTAAATGTTATAAACTTTGAAAATTTGAAAAAATATCAAAAATAAATTTTTTGTTATTTCATTATTTAAATAAACGCTACAAACCACTAAATGCTTAAAAACATAAATTGTTAAACTCCTAAATGATAAAACCTTTAAATACTTAAACCATTAAATTGGTATACATTAATAATAAATCATAAATCTCAACTTAATTTTTATTAAGTATAATTTTAAATTTTTATTTTAATTATTTATTAGTTTATTTTTATAGAAATATTAATTACAAAAAAAAATTATTAGTGAGACAGATATAATTTAAATTAAACCTCTATACTCTAAATAATAAATAATAAATCTCATTTTTTTTCATTATAATTTTAAATATTCATTTTAATTATTTATTTGTATATTTTTATATAAATATTAATTACAAAATAAAGTATAAGTTATACAAATATAATTTATATAAATTATTCTTCAACAAAAAATATAGATAAACTAATTAAAAGAAGAAAAAAACTATAAATAAAAAATTATTATATAGTAATATATTTTGCTTTGTTTCTGAATCATTTTAGGTTTTGTAATTATATTTCAATTGATATCTAACTTATAAATAATAGATTATTAAATTATTTTTTTATCATTATTATAATATTTAACAATAAAAATGTTTATATTTAATTTATATGATATATATATCTCATAATTATTATAACGAAATATTATATTCACTTTTGAAAAAATTTTTAAAATTTTTATATTTTCAAAGATTATAACCTTTTAACATGTTAAAAAATAAAAAAAAATATTTTTTTTGTTATTTTATTGTTTAAATAAAACCTATAAACCACTAAATGCCTAAACACTTAAATCACTAAACTACAAAATCCCGGTACCACTATATAGATAATCCTTTAACCCGGTATACCCTAAATAATAATTAATAAATCTCATTTTTATTTGTTTTCATTATAATTTAAAAAATTTATTTTGATTCTTTAGTTTTTTATTTATATATATATATATATTAATTATAAAATAAATTATAAGTTAAAAATATATTTTATAAAAATTATTTTTCATCAAAAAATAGATAAGATTATAAAAAGAATAAAACTGTAAAAACAAATAATTATTATTAAGTAATATATTTTGCTTTGCTTTTGAATCATTTTAGGTTTTGATATTATATTTTAAGTAATATCAATGTTATTCATAATTGATTTTTTATTTATTTTTTCATAATTATTAGAATATCTATTAATAAAATTGTTTATATTGAATTTATATGATATATAATTATTATGATTATTATAAATAAATATTTATTCACTTTTTGAAAAAAATTTAAAAATTATTATATTTTCAAAGGTTATAACCTTTGAAAATGTCAAAAAATAATAAAAATAACTTTTTTTATTTTATTTTTTAAATAAAAACAATAAACCACTAAATGCATACATAGTTAAATTAGTAAACTCTTAAACACCGTAATGCCTAATTACATAAACTATTAAAGTTCTATATACTACTTAATAATTAATAAATCTTATTTTTATTTCTATTTATTATAATTTTAAATATTCATTTTAATTATTTATTTGTTTATTTTTATAGAAATATTTATTACAAAATAAAGTATGAGTGCGACAAATATAATTTAATTAATTTATTTTTAATAAAAAAAATATACGCTTAAAAAAGAAGTACAAATTTAAAAATTAAAAATTATTATCCAGTAATATATTTTACTTTAATTTAAATCAATTTGGGTTTTGTAAATATTTTTTAATTAATATCTATCTTTTTATTAATAGTTTATTAATTTAATTTTCGATCATTTTTATATTATCTATCAATAAAATTGTTTATATTCAATTTATATGATATATAATTATTAATATTATTATAACTAAATATTGTATTCACATTTCAAAAAATTATAAATATTATTATATTTTCAAAGGTTATAACCTATGAAAATGATAACAAATTATAGAAATTTTTTTGTTATTTTATTTTTTTATATAAAACCTATAAACCACTAAAAGCCTAAAAACATAAATCGCTAAAATCCTAAATGAAAAAAACTTCTAAATACTTAAACCATTAAACTGGTATACAGTAATAATAAATCATAAATCTCATTTTAAATTTTATTCAGTAAAATTTCAAATTTTTATTTTAATTATTTATCAGTTTATTTTTGTAGAAATATTAATTACAAAATAAATTATTAGTGAGACAGATCTAATTTAAATTAAAATAGTATCCCTAAATAATAAATAATAAATCTCAATTTTTTTCATTTTAATTTTAAATATTCATTTTAATTATTTATTTGTTTATTTATATATAAATATTAATTACAAAATAAATTGAGATAGACAAATATAATTTATATAAATTATTTTTCATCAAAAAATTATAGATAAACATTTTAAAAGAAAAAAAATTTACCAAACAAAATATTATTATATAGTAATATATTTTGCTTTGCTTCTGAATCATTTTAGGTTTTTTAATTATATTATAATTGATATCTATCTAATTAATAATAGATTATTAAATTATTTTTTGATCATTATTAGAATATTTATCAATAAAATTGTTTATATTGAATTTAAATGTTATATAATTATAAAGGTTATTATAACTAAATATTATATTTACATTTGAAAATAATTTTAACATTATTATATTTTTAAAGGTTATCATATTTGAAAATGAGATAATCATAAAAATATATTTTTTGTTATTTTATTATTTATATAAAACCTATAAACTACTAAATGCCTAAATGCTTAAATCATTAAACTCTTAAACCCCAAAACCCTTAAATACTTAAATTTTTAAACCATCTTTAAAGGTTTAAGTATTTATAAATAATATATAAATATTTATCAATAAATAATAGTTTATTAATTTATTTTTTGATCATTATTTTATTTATATTTAGTTTATTAATATCTATCAATAAAATTGTTTATTTTTAATTTGCATGATATATAATTATTAAGTTTATTATAACTACATTTTGTATTCACATTTGAAAAAAATTTAAAAATTATTATATTTATAAAGGTTATAACCTTCAAAATTGATAAAAAAATTGAAAAATAATTTTTCTTATATCATTATTTAAATAAAACATATAAACTACTAAATTCCTAAATACTTAAATCACTAAACTCCTATACTCTTAAATACTTAAACCATTAAACCGGTATACCCTAAATAATTAATCATAAATCTCATTTTTATTTGTATTCATTATAATTTTAATATTAATTTTAATTATTTATCAGTTTAATTTTATAGAAATATTAATTGCAAAATAAAATTATGAATGAGACAAATATAATTTAAATAATTTAACTTCATCAAAAAAATTTATAAGCTTATAAAAAGAATCAAAAATTTAAAAATAAAAAATTATTATTTAGTAATATATTTTACTTTGATTTTGAATCATTTAGGTTTTACAAATATATTTTAATTAATATCTATCTTATTAATAATAGTTTATTAATCTATTTTATGATCAGTATTATAATATCAATCAATAAAATTATTTATATTGAATTTACAAGATATTTAATTTTTATGATTATTATAATTAATATTGTATTAACATTTGAAAAAAAATTAAAAATTATAATATTTTCAATGGTTATAACCTTGAAAATGAGAAAAAATCATAAAAATAATTTTTTTGTTCTTTAATTATTTAAATAAAACCTATAAACCACAAAATACCTAAATACTTAAATTACTAAACTCTTAAACCCTGATACTGCTGCACCACACACACATAGCGACGGACCACAATACACACGTGCACATATTCTTGTCCATTTTGGTGTAGCATTTAGAGGGGCCAGCAAGTCCTGGAAGCAGCCAGAAGTATGGGCCTCCAACTTGTAGAGGGCCCCACTAGCAAGCCGGGATGATAAAATTCAGACAACTGACAAGACCGAGCAAAGCGGTCGGGAGTAAACCCAGGAGTAGCTAGGAGTGGGTCCCACTGGCCGTATCAGGCAACATAGAGGGCCACACAACCATTGCCCAACAGGTGTAGCAAATAATCCATGATTAATTGGAGAGCTAGAAAAATCAAAAGCATCACCAAGCAGGGCTAGTAAGCAAAGGAGTCCAGACCAGCCACACGGGAGCGAAAGATTCAAACTTGTAGTTTATATTTGTAATCTAATTTGTATTTTGGACTTTGTATGCACCATGTGCTTGTAGAGATGGATCATGACATACTTACACACACAATCTTGTCTGTTCTCTATGTAGCATGCAATGAGAGCAACAGGACCCATCCGTATCTCTAATTGGGCCCCACTAATGGATTTTGTAAATACACATTAGGCGATGCTACACTCCCGGGAACAGAAGACCCATTTTATAGAATTTTGTAATTTTACTTGTATTCTAGCTTGGTTGTACTCTTAGATAATTAGACTATGAGATGGACCTCATCACACATGCACACCGATGAATGCATATTTTTTGATATGTTGTCGGTGCAACATACAGCCACTTCTTGGAGTTCAAGGAGGAAGCATTCTAACCCACGAGATACTCTTTTGAGGATCATTAGAGCAAAATAATGTGGAATTCAGTGGTGAGAATGAATTGACAAAGTGCCGTAGATATGGACTTGTGGAATTTTGGGAATTCAGTTTTACATGTATACCATTGCATAGCAATGACATAGGAAAACGCTTGATGCTGCATTTCACACACATGCACAATCTTATATTTGCATAGTTTTAATATGGTGCATAATTTAAGTTCCTCCAAAAGGCTTGGACAAATCCGAATTGAAAGGATGCATTGCGCATAATGACTCAATGCCAACTCTGAAGTCCGGGAATGCCAGGTGATTTTAGTTGTATTCGTATGCTTAGAATTATTAGGCATTATGTTGTTTTATGTATTTTCTGCATAGAATCATTAAGGTGCATAGGATTTGGTGGGCTGGCCTAAATTAATCAGCTTTTTAGTCTCTTGTAAGTTGTGTGCCTAAATGATAAATAAAGTGTGTATTTTCCAAAAAAAACAAAAAAAAACCATAAACCCTAAACTTTAAATCCTAAACCATAAACCATAAACTATAACCCTAATTCATAAACCCTAAATCCTAAATCTCATGTTTTGAACTTTTATAATCAAATGACTAAGTGTTAAATTTAAATTGAAATTCTCAACTTTTAGGAATGTCACAGATTTATCTTTTTGCATATGTAACACAAAGACATGACTCAATGGGTGAGTTATGGATTCAGTCTCTTTCTTGCTTTAGATTATTCTAGCATTAGCAATGGTCATGATTGTATATTTTGTCTCTAGTACACAAAATCATATCGATGAGAATATGCCATAACTCATGTCTCTCTGTTGAACATATTGTTATGGCACTAAGAATGATCATGAATATATATTTAATCACTATAATACTGGGTCACAGTATTGGGTATGACCATAGCTTGTGCATTTTTTCTTTATATTGCAAAGTGATTGCACTAGGAATGATTGTAACTTTGGACATTCATCAAGAGCAAAAGTCATGACCCTAGAAATAGTTAAAGCTCGAGTACTGCTCTTTATAACTTTCTATAGCTAAAATTATTGGGATTAAAAATATCACTATGGCTTTTTCCGTTGATTTGTGACCTCAAGTATCAATGTGCAAGACTAATATTTTGAGCAATGAATAAAACCTTTTATACATTTGAATATGATTCATTTACACCTTTTTAGGTATTGTGAGCTTGTATACATAACTCATTTAATATAAAAAAAAAGAAATGATACTTTTCATATCAATGAGGATATATAAAAAAGGCTTAAACATGCCGATAAAATAAATTTTTTGATTCTTGATTAAAAGAGAGCCCATACTTCTTTCCCTGCAAAAACCTGCACTGGGCTAGTTTGTTCTAATAGGTTACAAGGTGGTTATTTTTTTAGAGGTGAACTATGTTTAAAAAAAATTGCTTTGAGTGTGTGCGTGAGAGATATTTTAGAAGAAATTAAAATAATTGATATAAATAGCATCCTCAACAACTAGTTATTTCAACACATAGGGGTAGAACTTTGGTTTGGTCTGTTAGCATACATGAGTCAAATTACCTTTGTTAGCCTAGTGATTCAACATCAAATATGATGAGACATAATTGAGATAAAGTAAAAGCTCCTATTATTTTGGTTAGAGCTTTAGCATTCATTCTAGAGTTGAGAGAGGAACAAAATAAATTATTTTAATTATTCAGTATAATTTTAATTTTTATTTTAATTATTTATCAGTTTATTTGTATAGAAATATTAATTACAAAATAAATTATTAGTGAGACAGATCTAATTTAAATTAAACCGGTATATCCTAAATAATAAAGAATAAATCTCATTTTTTTTCATTTTAATTTTAAATATTCATATTTAATTATTATTTGTTTATTTTTATATAAATATTAATTAGAAAATATATTATGAATTACACAAATATAATTTATATAAATTATTTTTCATCAAAATAATATAGATAAACTTTTAAAAGAAAAAAAAAATTCAAAACAAAAAATTACTATATAGTAATATATTTTGGTTTGCTTCTGAATCATTTTAGGTTTTGTAAATATATTTTAATTGATATCTATCTTATTAATAATAGATTATTAATTTATTTTTTGATCATTATTAGAATATTTATCAATAAAATAGTTTATATTTAATTTATATGATATATAAATACAATAATTATTATAACTAAATATTGAATTCACTTTTGAAAAAAACTTAACTTTTTATATTTTCAAATGTTATAAACTTAAAAAATCAGAAAAAATAATAAAAATAAATTTTTTGTTATTTCAATTTTTAAATAAAACCTATAGATCATTAAATGCTTACTTACTTTATTTAGTAAGCTCATAAATCCCGAAACACCTAAAGAAATAAACCTTTTCGCAGCTATATACTTCTTAATAAATAATAAATCTCATTTTTATTTCTATTTATTATAAATTGATATATTCATTTTAATTATTTATAGTTTAATTTTTTAGAAAAATTAATTACAAAATAAATTTCGATTAAAACAAATATTATTTAAATAATTTATTTAAAGAAAAAAAAATATAAGCTTATAAAAAAAACAAAAAATTAAAAATTAAATATTATTATTTAGTAATATATTTTGATTTGATTTTGAATCAATTTGTGTTATGTAAATATATTTTAATTAATATTTATATTATTAATAATAGTTTATTAATTTAATATTTGATCATTAATATAATATCTATTATTAAAATTATTTATATTGAATTTATATGATATATAATTATTAAGATTAATATAATTATACATGGTATTCACATTTCAAAAGATTTTAAAAATTATTTTATTTTCAAAGGTTATAACCTTTGAAAATCGCAAAAAATCAAAAGAAGAATTTTAAATTTTTATTATATAAATAAAAACTATAAACCACCAAATTCCTATAAACATAAATTGCTAAACTCCTAAACGATAAAACTCCTAAATAATCAAACCATTAACCCGGTATACCATATATAATAAATCATAAATCTTATTTTAATTTGTATTCATTATAATTTCAAATATTCATTTTAATTATTTATTAGTTTAATTTTAATAGAAATATCAATCACAAAATAAATAATATGTGAGACAAATATAATTTTAATAATTTAATTTTAATCAAAAAAAAAGCTTATATAAAGAAGTAAAAATTTAAAAACAAAAATTATTATTTAGTAATATATTTTACTTTGATTTTGAATCATTATATATAGGTTTTGCAATTATATTTTAATTGCGATCAATCTTATTAATAATAGTTAATTAATTTATTATTTGATCATTTTTATAATATCGAACAATAAAATTACTTATATTCAATTAAAATGTCTTATAATTATTAAGTTATTATAACTAAATATTATATTTACATTTCAAAAAAATTTAAAAATAATTATATTTTCAAAGGTTATAACCTTCAAAAATGATAAAAAATCACAAAAATAATTTTTTATTATTTTATTATATAAATAAAACTTATAAACCACTAAATGCCTAAATATTTAAATCTCTAGTCTTCTAAACCCCAAAAACCCTTAACTACTTAAACCATCAAACCTATATAACCTAAATAATAAATAATAAATCTCATTTTTATTTGTATTCATTATAATTTTAAATATTCATTTTAATTAGATTTTAGTTTATTTTTATAGAAATATTAATTACAAAATAAATAATGAGTGAGACAGATATAATTTAAGTAAATTATTTTTTATGAAAAAAAATAAGCTTATAAAAATAAGCAAAATTTCAAAATTTAAAATTTTATTTAGTAATATAATTTACTTTGATTTTGAATTATTTTGGGTTCTGCAAATATATTTTAATTAATATCTATCTTATTAATAATAGTTTATTAATTTATTTTTTGATCATTTTTATAATATATATTAATACATTTTTTTATATTGAATATAAAACAAATATAATTATTAAGATTATTATAACTAAGTATTGTATTCATATTTTAGAACTATTAAATAATTATTATATTTTTAAAGGTCATAACCTTTGAAAATCACGAAAATTCATAAAAATAAATGTTTTATTATTTCATTGATTAAATTAAACCTATAAACACGAAAATGTGTCAACAAATAAATCAATAAACTTTTTATCCCCAAAACCACAAAAAACTAAAACGATTAAATTGTTATACCGTAAATAATAAATAATAAATCTCATTTTTATTAGTATTCATTATAATTTTAAATATATACGTTAATTATTTAATAGTTTAATTTTATAGAAATATAAATTAAAAAATAAATTATCAGTGAGACAAATATAATTTAAATAATTTATTTTTAATCAAAAATTATATAGGCTTATAAATGGATACAAAAATTTAAAAATTTAAAATTAATATTTAATAAAATATTTTCCATTGATTTTGAGTGATTTTAGGTTTTGCAAATATATTTTAAATAATATTTATCTTATTAATAATAGGTTATTACTTTTTTATGATCATTATTATAATAAATATCAATAAAATAGTTTATATTGAATTTATATGATATATAATTATTAAGATTATTATAACTTCTTATTGTATTCACTTTTCAAAAAAAATTAAAAATTATTATATTTTCAAAGGTTATAACCTTCAAAAATGAGATAAAATAACAAAAATAATTTTTTTTAATTTTATTTTTTATATAAAACCAATAAACCACTAAATGACTAAATACTAAAATGACTAAACTCCTAAACTCCGAAGCCCATAAATACTCAAAACATTAAATTAGTATAGTCTAAATAATAAATCATAAATCTCAGTTTTATTAGTATTCATTATAATTTTATATATTCATTTTAATTATTTATCAATTTATTTTTATAGAAATATTAATAATAAAATAAATTATTAGTGCGACATATATAATTTAAATAATTTATTTTTCATCAAAATATGCTCATAAAAAGAGGCACAATTTTAAAAATAAAAAGTTATTATTTAATAATATATCTTATTTTGATTTTGAATCATTTTAGATTTTACAATTATATTTTAATCTATATCATTCTTATAAATACAAGTTTATTAATTTATTTATTGGTCATTATTATAAAATCTATCAATAAAATTATTTATATTGAGTTTATATTATATATAATTATTAAGATTATTATAACTAAATATTATATTCACATTTAAAAAAAATTAAAATTATTATATTTTCAAAGGTTACAACCTTCAAAAATTAAAAAAAATTAAAAAAATCAAAAAATTAAATTTTTTGTTTTTTGTTTCTTTAAATAAAAAGTATAAATCACTAAAGGTCTAAACAATTAAATTACTAAACTCCTAAACCAAAAAACACCTAAATATTTAAACCATTAAACTGGTATATCCTGAATAATAAATAATAAATCTCAATTTTATTTGTATTCATTATAATTTTAAATATTTATTTTAATTATTTAGTAGTTTATTATTATAGAATTATAAATTACAAAATAAATTATGAGTAAGACAAATATAATTTAAATGATTTATTTTTAATAACAAAAATATAAAGTTATAAAAAAATCAAAACATTAAAAAAAATTATAATTTAGTAATATATTTTACTCTGATTTGATTAAATTTAGATTTTGCGAATACTTTTTAAATAATAACTATTTTATTAATAATAGTTTATTAATTTATTTTTTGATCATAATTATAATATCTAGCAATATAATTATTTATATTGAATTTAAATGAATTATAATTATGAAGATTATTATAAATAAATATTGTATTTACATTTTAAAAAAATTTAAAAATTATTATATTTTCAAAGGATATAATCTTCAAAAATTAGAAAAAATAATAAAAATAATTTTTTTGCTATATCATTGTTTAAATAAAACTTATAAACCACTAAATGCCTAAACATTTAAACATCTAAACACCTAAACACAAAAGTTCCTAAATACTTAAACCTTTAAACTCGTAAACCTTAAATATAATTTAAATAATTTATTAAAATATTAATTACAAAATAAATTATGAATGATACAAATATAATTTAAATAATTTATTTTTCATCAAAAAAATATATAAGCTTATAAAAAGAAGCAAAAACTAAAAAACAAAAATTATTATTTAGTAATAAATTTTACTTGGATTTTGAATAATTTTAGGTATTGAATTATATTTTAATTTATATTCATCATAATAATAATATCATATTAATTTATCTTTTGATAATCGATATCATATCTATGAGTAAAATTGTTTATATTTAGTTTATATTATATATAATTATAATAATTATTATTACTAAATATTATATTCACATTTTTAAAAAATTTTAAAATTATTATATTGTCAAAGGTTATAACCTTTGAAAATGTGAGAAAGTATCAAAAATAAGTTTTTTTATTATTTCATTGTTTAAACAAAACCTATAAACCACTAAATGCCTAAAAACATAAATCGCTAGAGTCCTAAATGACAAAACCTCTAAATAATAAAAATATTAAGTTGGTATACATTAATAATAAATCAAAAATATCATTTTAATTTTTATTCAGTATAATTTTAAATTTTTATTTTAATTAATTTTTAGTTTATTTTTATAGAAATATTAATTATAAAATAAATTATTAGTAAGACAGATCTAATTTAAATTAGACCGGTATACCCTAAATAATAAATAATAAATCTCATTATTTTTAATTATAATTTTAAATATTCATTTTAATTATTTATTTGTTTATTTTTATATAAATATTAATTACAAAATAATTTATAAGTTACAAAAATATAATTTATGTAAATTATTTTTCATCGAAAAATTATAGATAAACTTTTTAAAAGAAAAAAAAAATTCAAAACAAAAAATTATTATATAGTAGTATATTTTGCTTTGCTTCATAATCATTTTAGGTTTCATAATTATATTTTAATTGATATATATCTTATTAATAATAGATTATTTAGTTATTTTTTCATCATTATTAGAATATTTATCAATAAAAATGTTTATATTGAATTTATATGATATATAAATTTAATGATTATTATAACTAAATATTGTATTCACTTTTGAAAAAAATTTTAAAAATATTATATTGTCAAAGGTTATAACCTTTGAAAATGTGAAAAAATAAAAAAAATATTTTGTCTTTTGTTATTTTTTTGTTTAAATAAAACCTATAAACCACTAAATGCCTAAGCATTTAAATTACTAAACTACAAAATCATGATACCTTTATATAGATAATCCTTTAAATCGGTATACCCTAAATAATAATTATAAATTTCATTTTTATTTGTTTTCATTATAATTTAAAAAATTCATTTTGATTGTTTAGTTTTTTATTTTTATATATGTATTAATTATAAAATAAATTATGAGTTAAAAATATAATTTATAAAAATTATTTTTAATCAAAAAATTGATAAGCTTATAAAAAGAATAAAAATTTAAAAACAAATAATTATTATTTAGTAATATATTTTGCTTTGATTTTGAATCATTTTAGGTTTATATATTATATTTTAAGAAATAAAAATCTTATTCATAATAGATTTTTAATTTATTTTTTGATAATTATTAGAGTATCTATCAATAAAATTGTTTATATTGAATTTATAATATATATAATTATTATGATTATTATAAATAAATATTGTATTCACTTTTGAAAAAAATTTAAAATGTATTATATTTTCAAAGGTTAGAATCTTAAAAAATGAGAAAAAATAATAAAAATAAATTGTTAATTATTTTATATTTTAAATAAAACCTATAGACCATTAAATGCTTACTTAGATAAATTAGTAAGCTCATAAACCCCGAAACCCCTAAATACATAAACATTTTAACATCTATATACTACTTAATAAATAATAAATCTCATTTTTATTACTATTTATTATAATTTTAAATATTCATCTTAATTATTTATAGTTTAATTATTTAGAAAAATTAATTACAAAATAAATTTTGAGTGAGACAAATATTATTTAAATAATTTATTTTTAATCAAAAAAAATATAAGCTTATAAAAAGAATAAAAAATTTAAAAATTAATTATTATTATTTAGTAATATATTTTGATTTGATTTTGAATCATTTTGTGTTATGTAAATATATTTTAATTAATATTTATATTATTAATAATAGTTTATTAATTTAATTTTTGATAATTATTATAATATCTATCATTAAAATTATTTATATTGAATTTATATGATATATAATTAGTAAGATTAATATAATTATACATAGTATTCACATTTCAAAAAATTTTAAAATTTATTTTATTTTTAAAGGTTATAACCTTTGTAAATCAGAAAAAATCTAAAAAAACTTTTTTTATTTTTATTATATAAATTAAACCTATAAACCACTAAATGCCTAAAAACATAAATTGATAAACTCCTAAACGAAAAAACTCCTAAATAATCAAACCATTAAACTCGTATACCACATATAATAAATCATAAATCTCATTTTAATTTGTATTCATTATAATTTTAAATATTCATATTAATTATTTATTAGTTTATTTTTTATATAAATATTAATTACAAAATAAATAATGAGCGAGACAACCATAATTTTAATAATTTATTTTTAATCAAAAAAAATATAAGCATATAAAAAGAAGTAAAAATTTAAAAACAAAAAATTATTATTTAGTAATATATTTTACTTTGATTTTGAATCATTATGTATTGGTTTTGCAATAATATTTTAATTGCTATCAATCTTATTAAGAATAGTTTATTAATTTATTATTTGTTCAATTTTATAATATCTAACAATAAAATTACTTATATTGAATTTAAATGTCATATAAATATTAAGATTATATAACTAAATATTATATTTACATTTGAAAAAAAATTTAAAAATTATTATATTTTCAAAGGTTATAACCTTCAAAAATGATAAAAAATCACAAAAATAATTTCTTTATTATGAGCTTGAGGTTGAGGTTCAGATGTACTTTGACTTTCTTTTACAATTGGAATTGAAGAACCTGCCGTAACAATAGGAGGGTTCATGAAAGGATGATGATTGGATTTACCAGTACTTTGATCATTTGAGATGTGATCATCTTCAATTTATTGTATTTTTCATTTACCGCTGGATTGTGCCATCTGCATTGCCATTAATTAATATGATATGTTAAGCATAAATACATATAAATATTTCAAACAAGCAAGCCCTACAAAACTGACTGTAACACATTCAGCCCACTCATGCGGCCCAACTACAACACCACAACCAATATTCAACAAAACTGACTGAGACACATAATAATAATAATAATTAATCACTCAATTCTCGTCAGAAAAACAAACCAAAAGGCTGGTGACATCTGAGAAACCGTGGAAGCAACTAGAAGTGCGATGGACATGGGCTGGACCTAACTGAACATGGCTGGAACGGCATGAGGTGGCCTTGAACTCGTCAGAACAGCAATAGGTGCGTAGGAATTGGATGGGCGGTTGTGGAATTGGTGGCATCTTCATGATATATATATATATATATATATATATATATTTCTGGTTCAAGTATAGGTTTTTTAGGACGTGATGGTTCTCGAGATGGATATTGCTTAAGATCCGGAACAATCCCAAAAAAAAAAATACATGACAGAATGGGACGAGAATAGTAAATGTCAACGGATTTTCTCAGTCCCGATTCTTTCGGGACAAGGCTTCGGGTCGGGTCGCGAATCTCCGAGTCCAGTGAGCAGCCCTACTTAATGCATAAAAAGTTAAATCAGTAAACTTCTAAACCCCATAATGCCTAAATACACAAACCATTAAATCTTTATATACTTCTTAAAATTTAATAAATCTATTTTTTATTGCCATTTATTATATTTTTAATTATTCATTTTAATTATTCATTTTAATTATTTATTAGTGTATTTATTTAGAAATATTTTTTACAAAATAAATTATGAGTGGGACAAATATAATTTAAATAATATATTATTTATCTAATAAAAATATATGCTTTTAAAAGAAGTATAAATTTAAAAATTAAAAATTATTATCAAGTAATATAAGTTACTTTTAATATTGAATCAATTTGGGTTTTGTAAATATTTTTTAATTAATATCTATCTTAATATTAATAGTTTATAAATTTAATTTTTGATCATTATTATAGTATCTATCAATAAAATTATTTATATTAAATTTATATGATATATATTTATTAATATTGTTATAACAAAATATTGTATTAAAATTTCAAAAAATTTTAAATTTTATTATATTTTTGAATATTATAACCTATGAAAATGATAAAAAATTTTAGAAATTTTTTGTGTTATTTTATTTTTTTAGATAAAACCTATAAACCACTATAAGCCTAAAAACATAAATCACTAAATTCATAATGACAAAACCTCTAAATACTTAAATCATTAAACAGGTATACATTAATAATAAATCATAAATCTCATTTTAATTTTTATTCAGTATAATTTTAAATTTTTATTTTAATTATTTATCAATTTATTTTATAGAAATATTAATTACAAAATAAATTATTAGTGAGACAGATCTAATTTAAATTAAACTGGTATCCCTAAATAATAAATAATAAATCTCATTTTTTTCTTTATAATTTTAAATATTCATTTTAATTATTTATTTGTTTATTTATATATAAATATTAATTGCAAACTAAATTGATTTAGACAAATATAATTTATATAAATTATTTTTCATCAAAAAATTATTGATAAACTTTTTAAAAGAAAAAACAATTGAAAACAAAAAATTATTATATAGTAATATATTTTGCTTTTCTTCTGAATCATTTTAGGTTTTGTAATTATATTTTAATTGATATCTATCTTATTAATAATAGATTATTAATTTATTTTTTGATCATTAATAGAATATTTATCAATACAATTCTTTATTTTGAATATATATGATAAATAAATATAATGATTATTATAACTAAATATTGTATTCACATTTAAAAAAATTTAAAAATTATTATATTTTCAAAGGTACCTTTGAAAATATCAAAAAATAATAAAAATAAATTTTCTATTATTTTATTTTTTTAATAAAACTTATAAACCACTAAATGCATACACAATTAAATCTATAAACTTCTAAACCTCATAATGCCTAAATACATAAACCATTAAACCACTATAAAATACTTAATAATTAATAAATCTAATTTTTATTTCTATTTATTATAATTTTTAATATTCATTTTAATTATTTATTAGTTTATTTTTATAGAAAAATTTATTAAAAATTAAATTATGAGTGTAACATATATATTTTAATTAATTTATTTTTAATCAAAAACAATATATACTTATAAAACAAATAAAAATTTAAAAATTAAAAATTATTATCTAGTAATATATTTTACTTTAATATCGAATCATTTTGGGTATTGTAAATATTTTTTAATTAATATCTTTCATATTTTTAATAGTTTATTAATTTAATTTTTGATTTATATTATCTATCAATAAAATTGTTTATATTGAATTTATATGATATATAATTATTAATATTAAAATAACTAAATATTGTATTCACATTTCAAAAAATTTTAAATATTATTATATTTTCAAAGGTTATAACATGTGAAAATTAGAAAAAATTATAAATTTTTTTTTGTTATTTTATTGTTTAAATAAAACCTATAAACCACTAAATTCCTAAAAACATAAATTGGTAAAGTCCAAAATGACAAAACCTCTAAATACTTAAACCATTAAATAGGTGTACATTAATAAAAAATCATAAATCTCAATTTAATTTTTATTAAGTATGATTTTAAATTTTAATTTTAATTATTTATCAGTTTTTTTTATAGAAATATTAATTACAAAATAAATTATTAGTGAGACAGATCTAATTTAAATAATCTATTTTTCATCAAACAAAAATATATATCCTTATAAAAAGAGGCTAAATTTTAAAAACAAAAATTTATTATTTATTACTATATTTTATTTTGATTTTGAATCATTTTAGATTTTGTAATTATATTTTAATTTATATCATTCTTATGAATAATAGTTTATAAATTTTTTATTGATCATTATTATAATATGTATTAATAAAATTATTTATATTGAGTTTACATTATATATAATTATTATAGATTATTATAACTAAATATTATATTCACATTTTAAAAAAATTAAAAATTATTATATTTTCAAAGGTTATAACCTTCAAAAATAAAAAAAAATCAAAAAATTAAATTTTTTATTTTTTCATTCTTTAAATAAAAACTATAAATCACAAAAGGCTTAAACACTTAAATCACTAAACCCCAATCCTAAATACTTAAACCATTAAACTAGTATATCCTAAATAATAAATAATAAATCTTTATTTTATTTGTATTCATTATAGTTTTAAATATTCATTTTAATTATTTATTAATTTATTTTTATATAATTATAAATTAAAAATAAATTATGAAGAAGACAAATATAATTTAAATAATTTACTTTTAATAACAAAAAATATATAAACTTATAAAAAGAAGCAAAACATCAAAAAAATTATTATTTAGTATTATATTTTTATTTGATTTTGAATAAATTTACGTTTTGCAAAAATATGTAAAAAAAGATATATTTTATTAATAATTGTTTATTAATTTATTTTTTGATCATTAATATAATATCTATCAATATAATTGTTTATATTGAATTAACATGATATATAATTATTAAGATTATGATAACTAAATATTGTATTCACATATATACAAATTTAAAAATTGTTATATTTTCAAAGGTCATAACCTTCAAAAATGAGAAAAAATAACAAAAATAAATTTTTTGATATATCATTGTTTAAATAAAACTTATAAACCATTAAATACATAAAGACATAAATCTCTAAACTTTTAAACCCCAAAGCCACTAAATACTTAAACCATTAAACTCGTAAACCTTAAATATAATTTAAATAATATATTGAAATATTAATTACAAAATAAATATAATTTAAATAATTATGAGTTATATAAATATAATTTAAATAATTTATTTTTCATCAAAAAAATATATAAGCTTATAAAAAGAAGCAATAACTAAAAACAAAAATTATTATTTAGTAATAAATTATACATTTTTTTGAATCATTTTAGGCTTTTTAATTATATTATAATTTATATCTATCATATTAATAATAATTAAACCATTAAACTAGTAAACATTAATAATAATTCATAAATCTCATTTTAATTATTATTCAGTATAATTTTAAATTTTTATTTTAATTATTTATCAGTTTATTTTTATAGAAATATTAATTACAAAATAATTTATTAGTGAGACAGATCTAATTTAAATTAAAACAGTATCCCTAAATAATAAATAATAAATCTCATTTTTTTTCATTATAATTTTAAATATTCATTTTAATTATTTATTTGGTTATTTATATATAAATAGTAATTACAAAATAAATTGAGTTAGACAAAAATAATTTATATAAATTTTTTTTCATCAACAAATTATAGATAAACTATTTAAAAGAAAAAAATTTTCAAAACTAAAAATTATTATATAATAATATATTTTGCTTTGCTTTTGAATCATTTTAGGTTTTGTAATTATATTTTAATTGATATCTATCTTATTAATAATAGATTATTAATTTATTTTTTGATATTTATTAGAATATTTATCAATAAAATTGTTTATATTGAATTTACATGATATATAATTATTAAGATTATTATAACTAAATATTATATTTACATTTGAAAATAATTTAAAAATTATTATATTTTTAAAGGTTATCATCTTTGAAAATGAGATAAAATCACAAAAATAATTTTTTTTGTTATTTTATTATTTATATAAAACCTATAAACTACTAAAGGCCTAAACGCTTAAATCATTAAACTCCTAAACCTCAAAACCCTTAAATACTTTAACATTTAAACCATCTTTAAAGGTTTAAGTATTTATAAATAATATTAAAATATCTATCAATAAATAATAGTTTATTAAATTATTTTTTGATCATTATTATATTTATAATTATATTTATTTTATTAATACCTTTCAATAAAATTGTTTATTTTTAATTTAAATGATATATAATTATTAAGTTTATTATAACTAAATATTGTATTCACATTTGAAAATAATTTAAAAATTATTATATTTATAAAGGTTATAACTTACAAATTTGATAAAAAATTTGACAAATAATTCTTTTGTTATTTCATTATTTAAATAAAACATATAAACTACTAAATGCCTAAACACTTAAATCAATAAACTCCTAAAATTCTAAATACTTAAACCATTATACCGGTAAACCCTAAATAATTATTCATAAATCTCATTTTTATTTGTATTCATTATAATTTTAATATTCATTTTAATTATTTATTAGTTTATTTTTCTAGAAATATTAATTGCAAAATAAAATTATGAATGAGGCAAATATAATTTAAATAATTTATCTTTGTCAAAAAAATTTATAAGCTTATAAAAAGAATCAAAAATTTAAAAATAAAAAATTATTATTTAGTAATATATTTTACTTTGATTTTGAATCGTTTTATGTTTTGCAAATATATTTTAATTAATATCTATTTTATTAATAATAGTTTATTAATCTATTTTATGATCAGTATTATAATATCAAACAATAAAATTATTTATATTGAATTTACATGATATTTAATTTTTATGATTATTATAATTAAATATTGTATTAACCTTTGAAAAAAAATAAAAAATTATAATATTTTCAAAGGTTATAACCTTGAAAATGAGAAAAAATCATAAAAATAATTTTTTTGTTATTAAATTATTTAAATAAAACCTATAAACCACAAAATACCTAAATACTTAAATTATTAAACTCCTAAACCCTGATACTACTGGACCACACACACATAGCGATGGACCACAGTACACACGTGCACATATTCTTGTCCATTTTGGTGTAGCATTTAGAGGGTCCAGCAAGTCCTGGAAGCAGCCAGAAGTATGGGCCACCAGCTTTTAGAGGGCCCCACTAGCAAGCCGGGATGATAACATTCAGACAACTGACGAGGCTGAGCAAATTGGTCGGGAGTAAACCCATGAGTAGCTAGGAGTGGGTCCCACTAGACGTATCAGGCAGCATAGAGGGCCACTCAACTGTCTCCCAACATGAGTAGCAGGTAATCCATAATTAATTGGAGAGCCGGCAAAATCCGAAGCATAACCAAGCAGGGCCAGTAAGTAATAGAGTCCAGAAAAGCCACACGGGAGCGAAAGATTCAAACTTGTAGTTTATGTTTGTAGTCTTATTTGTATTTTGGACTTTGTATGCACCATGTACTTGTAGAGACCAATCATGACATACTCACACACACATTCTTGTCTGTTCTCTTTGTAGCATGCAATGTGGACAACTGGACCCATGAGTATTTCTAAGTGTGGCCCACTAATGTATTTTGTAAATACACATTTTGCGATGCTACACTCTCGAGAGCAGAAGACCCATCTTTATAGCATTTTGTAATTTTACTTGTATTCTAGCTTGGTTGTACGCGTAGATAATTAGACTATGAGATGGACCTCATCACACATGCACACCAATGCATACATATTATTTGATATTTTGTCGGTACAACATACGGCCGCTTCTTGGACCTCAAGGAGGAAGCATTCTAACCCAAGAGATACTCTTTTGAGTATCATTGGAGCAAAAGAATATGGAAAATAGAGGTGAGAATGAATTGACAAAGTGCAGTAGATATGGATTTGTGGATTTATGTGTATTCAGTTTTACATGTATTTTATTTCATAGCAATGACATAGGAAAACGCTTGATGCTGCATGTCACACACATGCACAATCTTATATTTGCATAGTTTTAATATGGTGTATCATTCAGGTTCCTCCAAACGGCTTGGAAAAATCCGAATGGAAAGGACGCAGTGTGCATAATTACTCAATGCCAACTCGGAAGTCCGGGAATGCTAGGTGATTTTAGTTGTATTCGTATGCTTTGAATTATTAGGCATTATGTTTTTTTATGTATTTTATGCATAGAATCATTAAGGTGCATAGGATTTGGTGGGTTGGCCTAAATTAGTGAGCTTTTTAGTATCTTGTAAGTTGTGTACCTAAATGATAAATAAAGTGTGTATTTTCCAAAAAAAAAACAAAAAAAACCATTAACCCTAAACTTTAAATCCTAAACAATAAACCACAAACTATAACCCTAATCCATAAACCCTAAATCCTAAATCTCATGTTTTGCACTTTTATAATTAAATGACTAAGTGTTAAATTTAAATTGAAATTCACAACTTTTAGGAATGTCACAGATTTATCTTTTTGTATATGTAACACAAAGTCATGACTCAAGGGGTGAGTTATGGATTCAGTCTCTTTCTTGCTTTATATTATTGTAGCATTAGCAATGGAAATGATTGTATATTTTGTCTCAAGAACAAAAAATCATATCGATGAGAATATGTCATAACTTGTGTCTCTCTGTTGAACTTATTGTTATGGCACTAAAATGATCATGAATATATATTTAATCACTATAATATTGGGTCACAGTATTGGATATGACCATAGCTTGTGCATTTTATCTTTATATTGCAAAGTCATTGTACTAGGAATAATTGTAACTTTGGACATTCCTCAAGAGCAAAGTCATGACCCTAGAATTAGTTAAAGCGCGAGTACTACCCTTTATAACTTTCTATAGCTAAAGTTATTGGGATTAGAAATATCACTATGGCTTTTTCCATTGATTTGTGACCTCAAGTGTCAATATGTAAGACTAGTATTTTGAGCAATGATTAAAACCTTTTATACATTTAATATGATTCATTTACACCTTTTTGGGTATTGTGAGCTTGTATACATAACTCATTTAATATAAAAAGAAAAGTATTTAGAAATAATACTTTTCATATCCATGAGGGTATAAAAAAAGGTTTAGACATGCCAATAAAATAATTTTTTTGATTCTTTATTGAAAGAGAGCCCATACTTCTTGCCCTGCTCAAACCTCCATGGGGCTAGTTTGTTCTAATAGGCTAACAAGTGGTTATTTTATTAGAGGTGAACTATATTTTAAAAATATTGCTTTGAGTTTGTGCATGAGAGATATTTTATAAGAAATTACAATAATCAATATAAATAGCATCCTCAACAACTAGCTATTTCAACACATAGGGGTACAACTTTGGTTTAGTCTGTTAGCTTACAGGAGTCAAATTACCTTTGATAGCCTAGTGATTCAACATCAAATATGATGAGACATAATAGAGGTAAAGTAAAAGCTCATATTATTTAGGTTAGAGCTTTAGCAATCATTCTAGAGTTGAGAGAGGAACAAAATAAATTATTTTAATTATTCAGTATAATTTTAATTTTTATTTTAATTATTTATCAGTTTATTTTTATAGAAATATTAATTACAAAAAAATTATTAGTTAGACAGATCTAATTTAAATTAAACCGGTATATCCTAAATAATAAAGAATAAATCTCATTTTTTTCCATTTTAATTTTAAATATTCAAATTTAATTATTTATTTGTTTATTTTTATATAAATATTAATTACAAAATAAATAATGAGTTACACAAATATAATTTATATAAATTATTTTTCATCAAAATAATATAGATAAATTTTAAAATAAAAAAAAAATTTCAGAACAAAAAATTATTATATAGTTATAAATTTTACTTTGCTTCTGAATCATTTTAGGTTTTGTAATTATATTATAATTGATATCTATCTTATTAATAATAGATTATTAATTTATATTTTGATCATTATTAGAATATTTATCAATAAAATAGTTTATATTGAATTTATATGATATATAAATATAATTATTATTATAACTAAAAATTGAATTCACTTTTAAAAAAAATTTAAAAAAATTATTATATTTTCTAAGGTTATAATCTTTGAAAATATCAAAAAATAATAAAAATAATTTTTTTGTTTTTTGTTTTTTAAATAAAAACTATAAACTACAAAATGCAAACACAGTTAAATAAGTAAACTTCTAGACCCCGTAATGCCTAAATATAGTAACCATTAAACTGATATATAATACATAATAAATAATAAATAATAAATCAAATTTTTATTTCTATTTATTATAATTTTAAATATTCATTTTATTTATTTATTAGTTTATTTTTTTAGAAATATTTATTACAAAATAAATTATGAGTGCAACAAATATAATTAAAATAATTTATTTTTAATGAAAAAATATATATACGCATATAAAAGAAGTAAAAACATAAAAATTTAAAATTATTATCCAGTAATATATTTTACTTTAATTCTGAATCAATTTGGGTTTTGTAAATATTTTTTAATTAATTTCTTTTTTTTATTAATAATTTTTTAATTTAATTTTTGATCATTATTATAATATATATCAATAAAATTATTTATATTGAATTTTATGATATATAATTATTAATATTATTATAACTAAAATATTATATTTACATTTAAAAAAATTTTAAATATTATTATATTTTCAAAGGTTATAACCTATGAAAATGAGAAAAAATTATAAATTTTTATTATTATTTTATTATTTAAATATAACCTATAAACCACTAAATGCCTAAAAACATAAATCACTAAATTTTAAAATGACAAAACATCTAAATACTTAAACCATTAAACTGATATACATTAAGAATAAATCATAAATCTCATTTTAATTTTTATTCAGTATAATTTAAAATTTTTATTTTAATTATTTATATGTTTATTTTTATAGAAATATTAATTATAAAATAAATTATTAGTGAGACAGATATAATTAAAATTAAACCAGTATACCCTAAATAATAGTAAATAAATCTCATGTTTTTTTCATTATAATTTTAAATATTCATTTTAATAATTTATTTGTTTATTTTTATATAAATATTAATTACAAAATAAATTATTAGTTAGACAAATATAATTTTTATAAATTATTTTTAATCAAAAAATATAGATAAAATGTTTAAAATAAAAAAAATTCAAAACAAAAAATTATTATACTGTAATATATTTTGCTTTGCTTTTGAATTAATTTAGGTTTTGTAATTATATTTTAATAGTATCTATCTTATTAATAATAGATTATTTATTTATTTTTTGATCATTATTAGAATATTTATCAATAAAATTGGTTATATTGAATTTATATGATATATACATATAATGATTATTATAACTAATTATTGTATTCACTTTTGAAAAAAATTTTATAATTATTATATTTTCAAAGGTTATAATCTTTGAAAATGAGAAAAAATAATAAAAATAAATTTTTGTTATTTCAATTTTTAAATAAAACCTATAGATCATTAAATGCTTACTTACTTAAATCAGTAAGCTCATAAAAAGAAGTAAAAATTTAAAAACAAAAAATTATTATTTAGTAATATATTTTATTTTTATTTTGAATCATTATATATAGGTTTTGTAATTATATTTTAATTGCGATCAATCTTATTAATAATAGATTATTAATTTATTATTTGATCAATTTTATAATATCTGACAATAAAATTACTTATATTGAATTTAAATGTCTTATAATTATTAAGATTATTATAATTAAATATTATATTTATATTTGAAAAAAATTTAAAAATTATTATATTTTTAAAGGTTATAACCTTCAAAAATGATAAAAAAGCACAAAAATAATTTTTTTATTATTTTATTATTTAAATAAATCTTAAAAACCACTAAATGCCTAAATATTTAAATCTCTAAACACCTAAACCCCAAAACTTCTAAATACTTAAACCATTAGCCCTATATAACCTAAATAATAAATAATAAATCTAATTTTTATTTGTATTCATTATAATTTTAAATATTCATTTTAATTATTTTTTAGTTTATTTTTATAAAAATATTAATTACAAAATAAATAATGAGTGAGACAGATATAATTTAAATTAACTATTTTTTATGAAAAAAAATAAGCTTATAAAAATAAACAATATTTCAAAAATTTGAAATTTTATTTAGTAATATTTACTTTGATTTTGAATTATTTTGGGTTCTGTAATTTATATTTTAATTAATATCTATCTTATTAATAATAGTTTATTAATTTATTTTTTGTCATTATTATAATATATATTTATACATTTTTTATATTGAATCTACAACAAATATAATTATTAAAATTATTATAACTAAGTATTATATTCATATTTTAGAACTATTAAAAAATTATTATATTTTTAAAGGTCATAACCTTTGAAAATCACGAAAATTCATAAAAATAAATTTTTTGTTATTTCATGATTAAATTAAACCTATAAACACGAAAATGTGTAAAAATATAAATCAATAAACTCTTTAACCCAAAAACAACAAAAAACATAAACAATTAAATAGTTATACCCTAAATAATAAATAATAAATCTCATTTTTATTTTGTATTCATTATAATTTTAAATATACATTTTAATTATTTATTAGTTTAATTTTATAGAAATATAAATTATAAAATAAATTATTAGTGAGACATATATAATTTAAATAATTTATTTTTCATCAAAAAATAAATAGGCTTATAAATGAATACAAAAATTTAAAAATTTATAATTAATATTTAGTAAATTATTTCACTTTGATTTTTAGTCATTTTAGGTTTTGCAAATATATTTTAAACAATACTTATCTTATTAATAATTGGTTATTACTTTTTTATGATCATTATTATAATAAATATCAATAAATTAGTTCATATAGAATTTATATTATATATAATTAATATGATTATTATAACATCATATTGTATTCACTTTTAAAAAAAAATTTAAAAATTATTATATTTACGAAGGTTATAACCTTCGAAAATGAGAAAAAATAACAAATATAAATTTTTTGTTATTATATTTTTTATATAAAACCTATAAACCACTAAATGACTAAATACTAAAATGACTAAACTCCTCAACCCCGAAGCCCATAAATAGTTAAAACATTAAATTAGTATAGTCTAAATAATAAATCATAAATCTCAGTTTTATTAGTATTCATTATAATTTTAAATATTCATTTTAATTATTTATCAGTTTATTTTTATAGAAATATTAATTAAAAAATAAATTATTAGTGCGACATATATAATTTAAATAATTTATTTTTCATCAAAAAAATGATCATAAAAAGAGGCACAATTTATTTTAAAAAAATTATTATTTAATAATATATCTTATTTTGATTTTGAATCATTTTAGATTTTACAATTATATTTTAATTTATATCATTCTTAAATACAAGTTGATTAATTTATTTATTGATCATTATTATAATATCTATCAATAAAATTATTTATATTGAGTTTACATTATATATAATTATTAAGATTATTATAACTAAATATTATATTCACATTTAAAAAAAATTAAAAATTATTATATTTTCAAAGGTTACAACCTTCAAAAATTTAAAAAAATCAAAAAATTAATTTTTTTGTTTTTTCATTCTTTAAATAAAAACTATAAATCACTAAAGGTCTAAACAATTAAATCACTAAACTTCTAAACCACAAAACACCTAAATACTAAAACAATTAAACCGGTATATCCTGAATAATAAATAATAAATCTCAATTTTATTTGTATTCATTATAATTTTAAATATTCATTTTAATTAATTAGTAGTTTATTATTATAGAATTATAAAATACAAAATAAATTATGAGTAAGACAAATATAATTTAAATAATTTATTTTTAATAACAAAAATATAAACTTATAAAAAAAGCAAAACATTAAAAAAAATTATTATTTAGTAATATATTTTACTTTGATTTGAATAAATTTAGATTTTGCAAATACTTTTTAAATAATAACTATTTTATTAATAATAGTTTATTAAATTATTTTTTGATCATAATTATAATATCTAAAAATATAATCATTAATATTGAATTTAAATAAATTATAATTATGAAGATTATTATAAATAAATATTATATTTACATTTGAAAAAAATTTAAAAATTATTATATTTTCAAAGGATATAATCTTAAAAAATTAGAAAAAATATAAAAATAAATTTTTTGCTATATCATTATTTAAATAAAACATATAAACCACTAAATGCCTAAACACTTAAACATCTAAACTCCTAAATACAAAAGCCCATAAATACTTAAACCTTTAAACTCGTAAACCTTAAATATAATTTAATTAATTTATTAAAATATTAATTATAAAATAAATTAAGAGTGATACAAATATAATTTAAATAATTTATTTTTCATCAAAAAAATATATAAGCTTATAAAAAAAAGCAAAAACTAAAAAACAAAAATTATTATTTAGTAATAATTTTACTGTGGATTTTGAATAATTTTAGGTTTTGAATTATATTTAAATTTATATCCATCATAATAATAATATCATATTAATTTATTTTTTGATAATCGATATCATATCTATGAAAAATATAATGCCTAAAGGTGGTAATGCCTAAATACATAAACCATTAAACCGCTATATTCTACTTAATAATTAAGAAATCTAATTTTTATTTCATTTCATTATAATTTTTAATATTCATTTTAATTATTTATTAGTTTATTTTAATATAAATTTTTATTACAAAATAAATTATGAGTGCGAAAAATATAATTTAAATAATTTATTTTTAATAAAAAAAAATATACGCTTATAAAAGAAGTAAAAATGTAAAAATTAAAAATTATTATCCAATAATATATTTTACTTTAATTTTTAATCAATTTGGGTCATGTGAATATTTATTAATTAATATCTATCTTATTATTAATAGTTTATTAATTTAATTTTTGATCATTATTATAATATATATCAATAAAATAGTTTATATTGAATTTATATGATATATAATTATTAAAATTATTATAACTAAATATTGTATTCACATTTCAAAAAATTTTAAATATTATTATATTTTCAAAGGTTAAAACCTATGAAAAAGACAAAAAATTACAAATTTTTTTTGTTATTTTATTGTTTAAAAAAAACCAATAAACCACTAAATGCGTAAAAACATGAATCACTAAACACCTATACGACAGAACCTCTAAATACTTAAACAATTAAATTGGTATACATTAATAATAAATCATAAATCTCATTTTAATATTTATTCAGTATAATTTTAAATTTTTATTTTAATTATTTATTAGTTTATTTGTATAGAAATATTAATTACAAAATAAATTATTAGTGAGACAGATCTAATTTAAATTAAACCGGTATACCCTAAATAAAAATAATAAATCTCATTTTTTTTCATTATAATTTTAAATATTCATTTTTATTATTAATTTTTTATTTTTATATAAATATTAATTAAATAATAAATTATGAGTTAGACAAATATAATTTAAGTAAATTATTTTTATTCAAAAAAAATATAGATAAACTTTAAAAAAAATATTTAAAACAAAAAATTATTATATATTAATATATTTTGGTTTGCTTATGAATCATTTTATATTTTGTAATTATATTGTAAATGATATCTATCTTATTAATAATATTTTTATTAAATTATTTTTTGATCATTATTAGAATATTTATAACTAAAATTGTTTATAATGAATTTATATGATATATAAATATAATGATTATTATAACTAAATATTGAATTCGCTTTTGAAAAAAAATTAAAAATTATTATATTTTCAAAGGTTATAACCTTTGAAAATATCAAAAAATAATAAAAATAAATTTTTTTGTTATTTTATTTTTTAAATAAAACCTATAAACCACTAAATACATACACAATTAAATCAGTAAACACCTAAATACATAAACCATTAAACTGCGATATAATACATAATAATGAATAAATCTAATCTTAATTTCTATTTATTATAATTTTAAATATTAATTTTAATTATTTATTAGTTTATTTTTATAGAAATATTTATCATAAAATAAATTATGAGTGCGACAAATATAATTTAAATAATTTATTTTTAATCAAAAAAATATATACGCTTATAAAAGAAGTAAAAATTTAAAAATTAAAAATTATTATCCGGTAATATATTTTACTTTAATTTTGAATCAATTTGGCTTTTGTAAATATTTTTTAATTAATATCTATCTTATTATTAATAGTTTATTAATTTAATTTTTGATCATTATTATAATATCTATCAATAAAATTATTTATATTTAATTTATATCATATATAATTATTAATATTATTATAACTAAATATTATATTCACATTTCAAAAAATTGTAACTATTATTATATTTTCAAAGGTTATAACCTATGAAAATGAGAAAAAATTACATAATTTTTTTTGTTATTTTATCGATCAAATAAAACCTATAAACCACTAAATGCCTAAAAACCTAAATTGCTAAACTCCTAATAGACAAAACCTCTAAATACTTAAACAATTAAACTAGTATACTTTAATCATAAATTATAAATATCATTTTAATTTTTATTAATTATAATTTTAAATTTTTATTTTAATTAATTTTCAGTTTATTTTTATAGAAATATTAAATACAAAATAAATTATTAGTAAGACAAATCTAATTTAAATTAGGCCGGTATACCCTAAATAATAAATAATAAATTTCATTTTTTTTAATTATAATTTTAATTATTTATTTGTTTATTTTTATATAAATATTAATTACAAAATAATTTATGAGTTACAGAAATATAATTTATATAAATTATTTTTCATAAAAAATTATAGATAAACTTTTTAATAAAAAAAATTTTCAAAACAAAAAATAATTGTATAGTAATATATATTGCTTTGCTTCTGAATCATTTTAGGTTTAGTAAATATATTTTAATTGATATCTATCTTATTAATAATAGATTATTAAGTTATTTTTTCATCATTATAAAAACATTTATCAATAAAAATGTTTATATTGAATTTATATGATATATAAATATAATGATTATTATAACTAAATATTGTATTCACTTTTGAAAAAAATTTTATAATTATTATATTTTCAAAGGTTATAACCTTTGAAAATGTGAAAAAATAAAAAAAAAATTTTCTTTGTTATTCGATTGTTTATATAAACCATATACACCACTAAATGCCTAAGCATTTAAATCACTAAATTACAAAATCCCGATACCCCTATATAGATAATCCTTTAAATCGATATACCCTAAATAATAATTAATAAAATTCATTTTTATTTGTTTTCATTATAATTTAAAAAATTCATTTTGATTGTTTAGATTTTTATTTTTATATATGTATTAATTATAAAATAAATTATGAGTTAAAAATATAAATTATAAAAATTATTTTAATCAAAAAATTGATAAGCTTATAAAAGAATAAAAATTTAAAACAAATAATTATCATTAAGTAATATATTTTGCTTTAATTTTGAATCATTTTAGGTTTTGATATTATATTTTTAGTAATATCAATCTTATTCATAATAGATTTTTAATTTATTTTTTGATAATTATTAGAATATCTATCAATAAAATTGTTTATATTGAATTTATAAGATATATAATTAATATGATTATTATAAATAAATAGTGTAATAACTTTTGAAAAAAATTTAAAAATTATTATATATTCGAAGGTTATAATCTTAAAAAATTAGAAAAAATAATAAAAATAAATTTTTAGTTTTTTTATCATTTAAATAAAACCTATAGACCATTAAATGCTTACTTACTTAAATAAGTAAGCTCATAAACCCCGAAACCCCTAAATACATAAAGATTCTAACATCTATATACTACTTAATAAATAATAAATGTCATTTTATTTTTATATATTATAATTTTAAATATTCATTTTAATTATTTATAATTTAATTTTTTAGAAAAATTAATTACAAAATAAATTTCGAGTATAAGAAATATTATTTAAATAATTTATTTTTAATCAAAAAAAATATAAGCTTATAAAAAGAAGAAAAAATTTAAAAATTAAATATTATAATTTAGTATTATATTTTGATTTGATTTTGAATCATTTTGTGTTATGTAAATATATTTTAATTAATATTTATATTATTAATAATAGTTTATTAATTTAATTTTAATCATTATTATAATATATATCGTTAAAATTGTTTATATTGAATTTATATGATATATAATTAGTAAGATTAATATAATTATATATAGTATTCACATTTCAAAAAATTTTAAAAATTATTTTATTTTCAAAGGTTATAACCTTTGAAAATAAGAAAAAATCTAAAATTTTTTTTTTATTTTATTATATAAATAAAACCTATAAACAACTAAATACCTAAAAACATAAATTGATATACTCCTAAATGACAAAACTCCTAAATAAGCAAACCATTTCACCGGTATACCACATATAATAAATCATAAATCTCATTTAATTTGTATTCATTATAATTTTAAATATTCATTTTAATTATTTATTAGTTTATTTTTTATACAAATATTAATTACAAAATAAATAATGAGCGAGACAACTATAATTTAAATAAATTATTTTTTTTGAAAAAAATATAAGCTTATAAAAATAAACAAAATTTGAAAAATTTAAAATTTTATTTAGTAATATAATTTACTTTGATTTTGAATTATTTTGGGTTCTGCAAATATATTTTAATTAATATCTTTCTTATTAATAATAGTTTATTAATTTATTTTTTGATCATCAAAATAATATATATTAATAAAATTTTTAATATTGAATTTACATAATATATAATTATTAAGATTATTATAACTAATTATTGTATTCATATTTTATAACTATTAAAAAGTTATTATATTTTCAAAGGTTATAACCTTTGAAAATCACGAAAATTCAAAAAAATAAATTTTTTGTTATTTCATTGATTAAATTAAACCTATAAATCAATAAATAAAACCTAAATGTGTAAACATATAAATCAATAAACTCATTAACCCCAAAACCACAATAAACTTAAACCATTAAATAGGTATACCCTAATTAATAAATCATAAATCTCATTTTTATTAGTATTCATTATAATTTTATATATACATTTTAATTATTTATTTGTTTATTTTTATAGAATTATAAATTAAAAGATAAATTATGAGGAAGAAAAATATTATTTAAATAATTTATTTTTAATAACACAAATATAAGCTTATAATTAAAGCAAAATATTAAAAAAAGATTATTATTTACTAATATATACTTTGATTTTGAATAAATTTAGATTTTTAAAATATATTTTTAATAATATCTGTATTATTAATAATAGTTTAATAATTTATTTATTGATCATTATTATAATATCTAGCAAAGTGATTATTTATATTGAATTTAAATGACTTATATTTATTAAGATTATTATAACTAAATATTATTTTTACATTTAAAAAAAATTTAAAAATTTTTATATTTTCAAAGGATATAATCTCCAAAAATTAGAAAAAATAATATAAATAAATATTTTTCTATAACATTGTTTAAATAAAACTTATAGACCACTAAATGCCTAAACACTTAAATCTTTAAACTTTTAAACACAAAAGCCCCTAAATACTTAAATCTTTAAACTCGTAAACTTTAAATATAATTTAAATAATTTAGTTTTCTTCAAAAAAAAATTATAAGCTTATAAAAAGAAGCAAAAACTAAAAAACAAAAATTATTATTTGGTCATAAATTTTACTTTTATTTTGAATCATTTTAGGCTTTTTAATTATATTTTAATTTATATCTATCATATTAATAATAGTTTATTAATTTATATTTTGATAATTGATATAATATTATCAATAAAAATGTTTATATTTAGTTTATATTATATATAGTTATAATAATTATTATTACTAAATATTGTATTAACATTTTTAAAAAATTTTAAAATTATTATATTTTCAAATGTTATGACATTTGAAAATTTGAAAAAATATCAAAAATAAATTTTTTGTTATTTCATTATTTAAATAAAAGCTATAAACAATTAAATGCCTAAATACATAAATCAATAACTTCTAAATCTCGAAAACCTTAAAAAGATAAATTTTTAAACAGGTATATCCTATATAATAAATAATAAATCTCCTTTTTATTTTTTTCATTATAATTTTAAATATTCATTTTATTTATTTATTTGTTTATTTTTATATAAATATTAATTACAAAATAAAGTATAAGTTAGATAAATATAATTTATATAAATTATTTTTCCACAAAAAAATATAGATAAACTTATTAAAAGAAGAAAAAAATTTAAAACTAAAAAATATTATATAGTAATATATTTTACTTTGTTTCTGAATCATTTTAGGTTTTGTAATTATATTTTAATTGATATCTAACTTATTAATAATAGATTATTAATTTATTTTTTGATCATTATTAGAATATTTATCAATAAAAATATTTATATTTAATTTATATGATATATAGATTTAATAATTATTATAGCTAAAATTGTATTCACTTTTGAAAAAAATCTTAAAATTATTATATTTTCAAAGATTATAACCTTTGAACACGTGAAAAAACAACAAAAAATATTTTATTATTATTATTTCATTGTTTAAATAAAACCTATAAATCACTAAATGCCTAAACACTTAAATGTCTAAACTACAAAATCCTGATACCCCTATATAGATAATCCTCTAAACCTGTATACACTAAAAAATAATTAATAAATCTCATTTTTATTTGTTATCATTATGAATTAAAAAAATAATTATGATTGTTTAGTTTTTTATTTTTATATATATATTATTTATAAAATAAATTATAAGTTAAAAATATAATTTATTAAAATATTTTTCATCAAAAAAATAAATAAGCTTATAAAAATCATAAAAAATTAAAAACAAATAATTATTATTTAGTGATATATTTTGTTTTTCTTTTGAATCATTTTAGATTTTGATATTATATTTTAAGTAATATCAATCTTATTCATAATAGATTTTTAATTTATTTTTTGAAAATTATTAGAATATCTATCAATAAAATTGTTTATATTGAATTTATATAATATATAATTATTATGATTATTATAAATATATATTGTATTTACTTTTGAAAAGAATTTTAAAAACTATTATATTTTCAAAGGTTATAACCTTAAAAAATGAGAACAAATATTAAAAATAAATTTTTTGTTATTTCATTTTTAAAATAAAACCTATAGAACATTAAATGCTTACTTACTTAAATCAGTAAGCTCATAGACCCCGAAACCCCTAAATACATAAACCTTTTAATAGCTATATACTAATTAATAAATAATAAATCTCATTTTTATTTCTATTAATTATAATTTTAAATATACATTTTAATTATTTATAGTTTAATTTTTTAGAAAAATTAATTACAAAATAAATTTCGAGTGAGGCAAATATTATTTAAATAATTTATTTTTAAACAATAAAAAATATGAGCTTATAAAAAGAAACAAATATTTGAAAATTAAATATTATTATTTAGTAATATATTTTGATTTGATTTTGAATCATTTTGTGTTATGTAAATATATTTTAATTAAAATTTATATTATTAATAATAGTTTATTAATTTAATTATTGATCATTATTATACTATCTATCATTAAAATTATTTATATTGAATTTATATGATATATAATTAGTAAGATTAATATAATTATACATGGTATTCACATTTCAAAAAATTTTAAAAATTATTTTATTTTCAAAGGTTATAACCTTTGAAAATATAATAATTTTTAAATTTTTTTCAAAAGTGAATACTATATTTAGTTATAATAATCATTATATTTATATATCATATAAATTCAATATAAATATTTTTATTGATAAATATTCTAATAATGATCAAAAATTAAATGAATAATCTATTATTAATAAGATAGATATCAATTTAAATATAATTACTAAACCTATAATAATTCTGAAACAAAGCAAAATATATTACTATATAATAATTTTGTGTTTTGAATTTTTTTTCTTTTAAAAAGTTTTTCTATATTTTTTTGATGAAAAATAATTATATAAATTATATTTGTCTAACTCAATTTATACTGTAATTAATAATTATATAAAAATAAACGAATAAATAATTAAAATGAATATTTTAAATTATAATGAAAAAAATAATATTGAGATTTATTATTTATTTTTTAGGGTATACCGGTTTAAAATGATTATCTATTTAGGGTTTTCGAGATTTAGGAGTTATTGATTTATGTATTTAGGCATTTAGTGGTTTATAGGATTTATTTAAACAATGAAATAACAAAAAAAATTATTTTTGTTATTTTTCCACATTTTCAAAGGTTATAACATTTGAAAATATAATAATTTTAAAATTTTTTAAAAATGTGAATACAATATTTAGTAATAATAAATATTATAACTATATATAATATAAACTAAATATAAACAATTTTATTGATAGATATTATATCAATTATCAAAAAATAAATTAATAAACTATTATTAATATGATAGATATAAATTAAAATATAATTACAAAACCTAAAATGATTCAAAATCAATGTAAAATTTATTACTAAATAATAATTTTTCGTTTTTAAATTTTTACTTCTTTTTATAAGATTATATTTAGTTTATTAAAAGTAAATTATTAATATTATATTTATATGACTAATTATTTATTTTGTTATTAATATTTATATAAAAAATACACTAATAAATATTTAAAATGAATATTTAAAATTATAATGACTACAAATTAAAATGAGATTTAAGATTTATTATTGCTGTATATGTAATTTATTTTTTGATAATCTATTTGTATAAACAAATATTTTTTCTTTTTTAATATTTTCATGTAAGTGCATGAAAGGAAATATTAAGTGGCTGGGGATGCAGCAGTAGCACAATAATGGAGGTCTCGCTGACCGGATAGCGGAGCGAAATTGGAGCAGAGCCTGACCCGTCTCATGATCCGACCCACTCCGGTTAAATGAACCGAGAGAAATTTTAATATAAAATGTTTTGTAATTTTATTTTCGGGTGGCTATTTTTGGACCCGTGGAACTGTTCAACTTCTCTATCTCTTCTCTCTGTGTGATTTATCACGACTATTCTATGTGCTGCATACAGTAAGACATTTTTGTTGCTTTAATCTATAACGCAAAAGCATTTTTTGGTGGATTTAGCTAGTCGTACAGAACGACTAGCGAACCACGTTATTTTGGGTGTTTATTTCTCGTTTTTTCATTCTATCATGAATGGTTGCTGAATTGGGATATATATATATATTGCTTGTTTTCTGTTGTTTCTGTGTTTCTATATCTCAATCTCACTACCGAGGAAACACAATTGCCCAATAATTATATATGGTATACCAGTTTAAAGGATCGATTATTTAGGGGTTTTATCGTTTCGGAGTTTACAATTTATGTTTTTAGGCATTTAGTGGTATATAGGTTTTATTTATATAATAAAAATTAAATTTTTTTTTGATTTTTTTTAGATTTTCAAAGTTAAAACCTTTAAAAATAAAAAATTTTTAAAATCTTTTGAAATGTGAATACCATGTATAATTATATTAATCTTATTAATTAAATATCATATAAATTCAATATTAATAATTTTAATGATAGATATTATAATAATGATAAAAATTAAATTAATAAATTATTATTATTAATATAAATATTAATTAAAATATATTTACATAACACAAAATAATTCAAAATCAAATAAAAATATATTACTAAATAATAATATTTAATTTTTAAATTTTTTCATCTTTATATATGCTAATATTTTTTATGATTAAAAATAAATAATTTAAATAATATCTGTCTCACTCGAAATTTATTTTGTAATTAATTTTTCTAAAAAATTAAAATATGAATAATTAAAATGAATATTTAAAATTATAATAAATAGAAATAAAAATGAGATTTATTATTTATTAAGTAGTATACACCTGTTATAAGGTTTATGTATTTAGGGGTTTCGAGGTTTATGAGCTACTGATTTAAGTACGTAAACATTTAGTGGTCTATAGGTTTTATTTAAAAAAGAAATAACAAGAAATTTATTTTTTTATTCTTTCTCATTTTTTAAGATTATAACCTTTGAAAAGATAATAATTTTTAAATTTTTTTTAAAAGTGAATATAATATTTATTTATTATAATCATAATAATTATATATCATATAAATTCAATATAAACAATTTTATTCATAGATATTCTAATAATTATCAAAAAATAAATTAAAAATCTATAATGAATAAGATTGATATTACTTAAAATATAATATCAAAACGTAAAATGATTTAAAAGCAAAGCAAAATATATTACTTAATAATAATTATTTGTTTTTAAATTTTTATTCTTTTTATAAGCTTATCAATTTTTTGATGAAAAATAATTTTTATAAATTATATTTTTAACTCATAATTTATTTTATAATTAATATATATATATATATATATATATATATATAAAACTTAACAATCAAAATGAATTTTTTAAATTATAATGAAAACAAATAAAAATGAGATTTATTAATTATTATTTAGGGTATACCAGTTTAAATGATTATATATATAGGCATTTAGTGATTTATAGGTTTTATTTAAACAATGAAATAACAAAAAAAATATTTTTTTTATTTTTTCACATGTTCAATGGTTATAACTTTGAAAATATAAAAATTTTAAAACTTTTTTCAAAAGTGAATACAATATTTAGTTATATTAATTATTAAATTTATATATCATATAAATTCAATATAAACATTTTTATTTGATAAATATTCTAATAATGATAAGAAAATAAATTAAAAATCTATTATTAATAAGTTAGATATCAATTAAAATATAATTACAAAACATAAAATGATTCAGAAACAAAGCAAAATATATTACTATATAATAATTTTTTGTTTTTAGTTTTTTTATTATTTTAATTAGTTTATCTATATTTTTTTAAAAAAAATAATTTATATAAATTATATTTGTATAACTTATAATTTATTTTGTAAATAATATTTATATAAAAATAAACAAATAAATAATTAAAATGAATATTTAAAATTATAATGAAAAAAATAAAAATGAGATTTATTATTTATTATTTAGGATATACATGTTTAAAAAATTTATCTATTTAGGGTTTTCGAAGTTTAGAAGTTATTGATTTAAGTATTTAGGCATTTAATGGTTTATAGGTTTTATTCAAACAATGAAATAACAAAAAATATATTTTTGATATTTTTTCAAATTTTCAAAGGTTATAACATTTCAAAATATAATAATTTTAAAGTTTTTTAAAAATGTGAATACAATATTTAGTAATAATAAATATTATAACTATATATAATATAAACTAAATATAAACATTTTTATTGATAGATATTATATCAATTATCAAAAAATAAATTAATAAACTATTATTAATATGATAGATATAAATTAAAATATAATTAAAAAACCTAAAATGATTCAAAATCTAATAACAATTTTTTACTAAATAATAATTTTTTTTAGTTATTGTATCATTTTATAAAATTATATGTTTTTTTGATGAAAAATATATTATTTAAATTATATTTGTATCACTCATAATTTATTTTGTAATTAATATTTCTATAAATTATTTAAATTATATTTAAGATTTACGAGTTTAAAGGTTTAAGTCTTTAGGGGCTTTGGGGTTTAGGAGTTTAGATATTTATGTATTCAGGCATGTAAAGGTTTATAAGTTTTTTTTAAACAATGATATAACAAAATATTTATTTTTGTTATTTTATCTCATTTTTGAAGGTTATAAACTTTGAAAATATAACAATTTTTAATTTTTTTTATATGTGAATACTATATTTAGTTATGATTATATTAATAATTATATATCATGTAAATTCAAAATAAACAATTATATTGAAATATATTATATTAATAATCAAAAAATAAATTAATAAATTATTATTAATAAGATAGATATTATTTTAAATATATTTGCAAAACGTAAATTTTTTCAAAATCAAAGTAAAATATATTACAAAATAATACTTTCAATGATGTTTTGCTTCTTTTTATAAGTTTATATTTTTTGTTATTAAAAACAAATTATTTAAATTATATTTGTCTTCCTCATAATTTATTTTAAATTTATAATTCTATAAAAATAAACTAATAAATAAATAAAATGAATATTTAAAATTATAATGTATACAAATAAAATAGAGATTTATTATTTATTATTCAGGATATACTAGTTTAATGGTTTAAGTATTTAGGTGTTTTGGGGTTTAGTTATTTAAGTGTTTAGGCCTTAAGTGAATTATAGTTTTTATTTAAAGAATGAAAAAATAAAAAATATAATTTTTTGATTTTTTTTAATTTTGAAGGTTATAACCTTTGAAATTATAATAATTTTTAAGTTTTTTTTAATGTGAATATAATATTCGGTAATAATAATCTTAATTATTATATATAATTTAAACTCATCATAAATAATTTTATTAATAGATATTATAATAATAATCAATAAAAAATTAATAAACTATTATTAATAAGAATGATATAAATTAAAATATAATTGCAAAATCTAAAATGATTCAAAATAAAAATAAAATATATTACTAAATAATAAATTTTTGTTTTTAAAATTTTGCCTCTTTTTATAAGGATATATATTTTTTTGATGAAAAATAAATTATTTAAATTAGATCTGTCTCACTAATAATTTATTTTGTAATAATTTTTTCTATAAAAATAAACTGATAAATAATTAAAATAAAAATTTACAATTATACTAAATAAAAATTAAATTGAGATTTATGATTTTTTAATAATGTACACCAATTTAATAGTTTAAGTATTTAAAGGTTTTGTCATTTAGGAATTTAGCAATTTATGTTTTTAAGCAATTAGTGGTTTATAGGTTTTATTTAAACAATAAAATGACAAAAAAAAATTTGTAATTTTTTGTCATTTTCATAGGTTATAACCTATGAAAATGTGAATACAATATTTAAAATTTTTAAATATTTATATGAAAATGTGAATACAAAATTTTTTTTTTCTCATTTTAAATATAATAATATTTAAAATTTTTTGAAATGTGAATACAATATTTAGTTATAATATTATTAATTATTATATATCATCTAAATTTAATATAAACAATTTTATTAATAGATAATATAATAATGATCAAATTTAAATTAATAAACTATTAATAAAAAGATTGATATTAATTGAAAAATATTTACAAAAGACAAATTGATTCAAAATTAAAGTAAAATATATTACTGGATAATAATTTTTAAATTTTAAATTTTTACTTCTTTTATAAGCATATATTTTTTTTGATTAAAAATAAATTAATTAAAATATATATGTCGCTCTAATAATTTAATTTGTATTAAATATTTCTATAAAAATAAACTAATAAATAATTAAAATGAATTTTTAAAATTATAATAAATCGAAATAAAAATTATATTTATTAATTATTAAGTAGTATATAGCGGTTTAATGGTTTATATATTTAGGCATTATGAGGTTTAAAAGTTTATTGATTTAACTGTGTAAGAATTTAGTGGTTTAGAGATTTTATTAAAAATAAAATAATATAAAATTTAATTTTATAATTTTTTTGATATTTTCAAAGGTTATAACATTTAAAAATATTATAATTTTTAATTTTTTTTAAATGTGAATACAATATTTAGTTATAATAATCATTATATTTATATATCATATAAATTCAATATAAACAATTTTATTGATAAATATTATAATAATGATCAAAAAATAAATTAATAATCTATTATTAATAAGATAGATATCAATTAAAATATAATTACAAAACCTAAAATGATTCAGAAGAAAAGCAAAATATATTACTATATAAAAATTTTTTGTTTTGAATTTTTTTTTCTTTTAAAAAGTTTATCAATAATTTTTTGATGAAAAATAATTTATATAAATTATATTTGTCTAAATCAATTTATTTTGTAATTAATATTTATATATATATGCAAATAAATAATTAAAATGAATATTTAAAATTATAATAAAAAAATGAGATTTTATTATTTATTATTTAGGGATACCAGTTTAATTTAAATTAAATCTGTCTCACTAATAATTTATTTTGTAATTAATATTTCTATTAAATAAATTGATAAATAATTAAAATAAAAATTTAAAATTATACTGAATAAAAATTAAAATGAGATTTATGATTTATTATTAATGTATACTAGTTTAATGATTTAAGTATTTAAAGGTTTTGTCGTTAGGAGTTTAGTGATTTATGTTTTTAGGCTTTTAGTGGTTTATAGGTTTTATTTAAAAAAATAAAATAACAAAAAAAATTTCTATAATTTTTTATCATTTTAATAGGTTATAACCTTTGAAAATATAATAAGATTTAAAGTTTTTTGAAATTTTAATACAATATTTTGTTATAATAATATTAATAATTATATATTATATAAATTTAAACTAAATAATTTTATTGATAGATATTATAATAATGATCAAAAATTAAATTTATAAACTATTAATATTAAATAGATATTAATTTAAAAATATTTACAAAATACAAATTGATTCAAAATTAAAGTAACTTATATTACTTGAAAATAATTTAAAATTTTTAAATTTATACTTCTTTTATAAGCGTATATTTTTATTAGATAAATAATATATTATTTAAATTATATTTATCCCACTTATAATTTATTTTGTAATAAATATTTATAAATAAATACACTAATAAATAATTAAAATTAATAATTAAAAATATAATAAATAGCAATAATAAATAGATTTATTAATTATTAAGTAGTATTTAGCAGTTTAATGGTTTATGTATTTAGTCTTTACGGGGTTTAGTAGTTTACTGATTTAACTTTATATGCATCTAGTAGGGTTGCTCACGAGACTCTGAGATTCTAGAGCCGACCTGAAGTCTAGTCCCGAAAGAATCGGGACGGACAAAAATCCATTGGCTTTGCCTTTTCCCGTCCAATTCTGTCACATATTTTTTCTTTTGGGAGGGTTCCGGATATTAAGCAATATCCATCCCGAGAATAATCCCATCCTTAAAAACCGATACTAGAACCAGGAATATATATATATAACATGAAGATGCCACCAATTCAGCTACTGCCCATCCAATTCCGACGCACCTATTACTGTTCCAAGTTCCGGCAACCTCACGCCGTTCTAGCCGTGTTCAGTTAGGTCCAGCCCTTGTCCGTCATAGTTTTGGTTGCCTCCACAGTGTCAAAGATGCCACCAGCCTTTTGGTTAGTTTTTCTAACGAGAATTGAGTGATTAATTATTATTATTATGTGTCTCAGTCAGTTTTGTTGAGTATTGGTTGTGGTGTTGTTGTTTGGCCGAATGAGTGGGCTGGATGTGTTACGGTCAGTTTTGTAGAGCTTGCTTGTTTGAAATATTTATATGTATTTATGCTTAACATATCATATTAATTAATGGCATTGCAGATGGCACAATCCAGCGGTAAACGAAAAATACAATAAATTGAAGATGATCACATCTCAAATGATCAAAGTACTGCTAAATCCAAAAATCATACTTTCACGAACCCTCCTATTGTTACGGCAGGTTCTTCAATTCCAATTGTAAAATAAAATCAAAGTACATTTGAACCTCAAGCTCATAAAAAGTATAAGTCTGTTGGTTGGGAAACTTATGAGATATTAGTTGATTCAGAGGGAAATGAAACTGGTAGGGCAGCTTGTATATGGTGTAGAAAAGAATATTTGGCAAAAAGTTATCAAGGTACTTCGGGTTTATGGAAATACTTGAGAGAGACTTGTAGAAATTTTCCTCACAAAAAAGAATTAATAGAAGCTCACGAAGGAAAAGACAAGTCACAATCTTTGTTGAGTTTCACTAAAAGTACTATTTCAGAGGATAACAAATTAACTTGTTGGCAATTTGATCAACAACTAGTTGGGGAGGCTTTGGTGAAAATGAACATAAAAGATGAATTGCCTTTTTGTTTTGTTGAGAGGGATGAGTTTAAGGAGTTTTGTGAAGTTAGTGTGCCTCAATTTATATTTCCATCTAGGCACTCTGTGTTGAGGGATTGTTTTTCTTTGTTTGTGAAGGAAAAGAAGAAATTATTTGATAGCATATCATCTCATTGTTGTAGAGTTTCATTGACTACCGAAACTTGGACTAGCATTCAAAATTTGACTTATATATGTTTGACTGTTCTTTTCATTGATTCTCTATGGAATATGCATAAAAGGCTTTTGAACTTTTGTGTAATTAAGAGTCATTCTAGAGTTAATATTAGAAATGATATTGAGATTTGCATGAATGAATGGGGTTTGAGAAAGTTGATGTGCATTACTGTTGACAATGCATCAAATAATGATGTTGCAGTTGAACAATTGTAAAAAGGCTTGTGAAGAAAAGTGTTGTACCTTTGAGAGGCGAGCATTTTTATATGAGATGTTGTGCTCATATCCTAAACTTAATTGTCAGAGATGGCATTTCAGTAGTTGAGGGTGCTATTCAAAAAATTAGAGGTGTGGTGAAATATGTGAGGAGCAGTCCTAAAAGATTAGATATGTTTAAGTTATGTGTTGAAGAAGCAAACTTGACATATGGATCTTCATTGCAATTAGATTGACCTACAAGATGGAATTCAACTTATTTGATGCTACAAACTGATATAAAATATCAAAAAGAATTTGATAATGGAGGACAAAGACAAAAGGTTTTTGAAGGAGTTTGGTTCAAATGTTCCAATTGAGAGAGACTGAACAAAAAGCCAAAATTTTGGCATGTTTCTTGAAAACTTTTTATGAGGTAACTTGTAAATTTTCTGGCTTATAATATTCTACCTCTAGCGCTTATTTTTCTGAGATTATTCGAATTTTAAAAAAAATTGAGCTTTGTGAAAATAGTAGAGATACAATGGTGTCTGAAATAGGTAGGAACATGAGGCATAAATTCAACAAATATTGGGGTTCTCTTCACTCAAAAAATATTATGCTTTTTGTAGCAGTAGTGTTGGATCCTATATATAAGCTTAAATATCTCAAGGTTAACTACACTTAGCATTATGGAGATGAATTGGCTAAAAATTTGGTGAAAAAGGTTATAAATGTTTTAAATGAGATGATGGATGATTATAAAGATTTAAATGAAGAAGAATCAAAAGAAGATGATTTCTCTTCTACTGTGTTGAAGAAAAATGATGATTTCTTTGATGGTAGTGATACTTATGTTGATGATTTTTTTGTTGAATTAGAGAAAGAACAAGAAGTTGCTGCTTTGGAATAGTTGGATAGGTACTTGGAGGGCAAACTTGTAAAAAATAGAATTGATTTTGATCTTCTAAACTAGTGGAAGGTAATTGAGGTTAGGTATTCTTCTTTGGAAAATGTAGCAAGGGATGTATTTGCTATCAAAGCATCTACTGTGGCCTACGAATCTACATTTAGCACTAGGGGGAGAACTTTACATAAATTTATTAGTTCTTTAACACCTATTACAGCTGAAGTTCTCATATGTCTACAAGATTGTTTGAAAAGCTCAAACAAACCTATTGAAATTGAAGAATTAGTTCAAGACCTTGATAATAATGAATCAGGTTAGTATACAAATCTTGTAAATTTTAATTTCACTTTTAATTATTTTATTCATTCAATTTAATAAAAATATGGTTCAATTACAATTTACAGAAGGGTCACAATATCTAAATATTCTTCCAACTATAGTTGGCAAACTAAATTTGGAATGGGTGAATTAAATTTTATAAGGTAATATTTTGTTTTTTTATTAATGTTTCATTTTAGAAATTTATGTCTTCATGATTAACACGTTTTCATCTTTGGTTGTCCTTCTACAGTGGAGGAAGAAAAGGGAGGAGTTGTAGAAGAGATAATTAATTGGTTTTGGATTTTCGTTGCTGTTCCAGGATGGAACTTAGAAATGATTATTATCATGGTTGTTATTAGTTGTATTTTTTTTTGTTATATTAAGGTGCCTAATTTTAGCAATTACTTAAGTAGTCATTGCTGCTACCAATATTTGTGGTCTTCTTTAGCTATTCCTTAATATTTTAAGTTATTGTTTAAAAAATGTAGTATAGCTATTATGGTTAACTTTCACTCGGCTGAACAAAGCCAACTTGAGAAAAAACAAAGAACCAAATTAAGCACACAACTCAGTTCCGTTCTATTTAACATTTCTATCTTTTTCTGCACATCAAAGCTTTTGACTAGGTAATAGAACTCATTTGCGGTATTCAGCCTATTTGACAAAACAAAATTGGCCCAATTTGAGTTTGAAAGATACATAACTAAGGAATGATAAATGGTACAACAAAAGGTCTAGATGTGAACTAACTTGGCTGGTTTGAAGGAAATAAATTGAAAAAAATGTGCGAACTCCGTTCCGTGTCGGAACCATTTTATCCTACCCAAAATCCCCGATCTCCGTCCCGTCCAGTCCCGATATTTTCAACTTATGGGATTGGTCTAGATTTTCAAAAAAAAAATCTCCTAACTGTGGGAAGGGACTGAAGATATTTAATCCCCAACCCGTCCCGTCCAATGAGCACCCCTAGCATTGAGTGGTTTAAAGGTTTTATTTAAAAAATAAAATAACAAAAAATAAACTTTTATTATTTTTTGATGTTTTAAAGGTTATAACCTTTTAAAATATAATAATTTATTAAATTTTTTCAAATGTGAATACAATATTTAGTTATACTAATCATTTTATTTATATATTATATAAATTCAATATAAGCAATTTTATTGAATAATATTCTAATAATAATCAAAAAATAAATTAATAATCCATTAATAAAAAGATAATTATTAATTAAAATATAATTACAAAACTTAAAATAATTCAGAAGCAAATAAAAATATATTACTATATAATAATTTTTTGTTTTTATGAATTTTTTTTTATAATAAGTTTATATATTTTTTTTGATGAAAAATAATTTATATAAATTATATTTGTCTAACTCATAATTTATTTTGTAATTAATATTTATATATAAATAAACAAATAAATAATTAAAATGAATCTTTAAAATTATAATCAAAAAAATGAGATTTATTATTTATGGATACCAGTTTAATTTAAATTAGATCCGTCTCACTAATAATTTATTTTGTAATTAATATTTAAATAAAAATAAATTGATAAAAAATTAAAATAAAAATTTAAAATTATACTGAATAAAAATTTAAATGAGATTTAAGATTTATTAATAATGTATACCAATTTAAATGTTTAAGTATTTAGAGGTTTTGTCAGTTAAAAGTTTAGCGATTTATATTTTTAGGCTTTTAGTGGTTTATAGGTTATATATAAAAAAATAAAATAACAAAAAAAATTTCTATAATTTGTTAACATTTTCATAGGTTATAACCTTTGAAAATATAATAATATTTATAATTTTTTGAAATGTGAATACAATATTTAGTTATAATAATATTAATAATTATATATCATATAAATTCAATATAAACAATTTTATTGATAGACAATATAATAATGATCAAAAATTAAATTAATAAACTATTAATAAAAAGATAGATATTAATTAAAAAATATTTACAAAACCCAAATTGATTCAAAATTAAAGAAAAATATATTACTTGATAATAATTTTTAATTTTTAAAATTTTTATTTCTTAACCTTATATTTTTTTTATTAAAAATAAATTAATTAAATTATATTTGTCGCACTCATAGTTTATTTTGTAATAAATATTTCAATAAAAATAAACTTATAAATAATTAAAATAAATATTTAAAAGTATAACAAATAGAAATAAAAATTAGATTTATTAATTATTACATAGTATATATCAGTTTAATGATTTATGTATTTAGGCATTACGGGATTTAGGAGTTTACTGATTTAATTATGTATGCATTTAGTGGTTTATGGGTTGTATTTAAGAAAAAAAAATTATTTTTATTTTATTTGATATTTTCAAAGATTATAACCTTTGAAAATATAATAATTTTTAAATTTTTTTCAAAAGTTAATAAATATTAATTTATAATAATCATAATAATTATATATCATATAAATTCAATATAAACAATTTTTTTGATAGATATTCTAATAATTATCAAAAAATAAATTAAAAATCTATTATGAATAAGATTGATATTACTTAAAAAATAATATAAAAAACTAAAACTGATTCAAAAGCTAAGCAAAATATATTATTTAATAATAATTATTTGTTTTTAAATTTTTATTCTTTTATAAGCTTATCTATTTTTTGATGAAAAATAATTTTTATAAATTATATTTTTAACTCATAATTTATTTTATAATTAATATATATATATATATATATATATAAAACTAAACAATCAAAATGAATTTTTTAAATTAAAATGAAAACAAAAAAAATTAGATTTATTAATTATTATTTAGGGGATACCCATTTAAACAATTATCTATATAGGGGTATCTGGATTTTGTAGTTTAGTGATTTAAGTGTTTAGGCATTTAGTGATTTATAGGTTTTATTTAAACAATGAAATAAAAAAAAATATTTTTTTTGTTTTTTCACATGTTCAAAGCTTATAATCTTTGAAAATATAATAATTTAAATTTTTTTTAAAAGTGAATACAATATTTAGTTATAATAATGATTAAATTTATATATCATATAAATTAAATATAAATATTTTTATTGATAAATATTCTAATACTGATCAAATAAAAATTAATAATCTATTATTAATAAGTTAGATATCAATTAAAATATAATTACAAAACCTATAATGATTGAGAAACAAAGTAAAATATATTACTATATAATTATTTTTTGTTTTTAATTTTTTTCTTCTCTTAATAAGTTTATCTAAATTTTTTTGTTAAACAATAATTTATATAAATTATATTTTTCTAACTTATAATTTATTTTGTAATTAATATTTATATAAAAATAAACAAATAAAAAATTAAAGTGAATATTTAAAATTATAATGAAAAAAATAAAAATGAGATTTATTAATTATTATTTAGGATATACCTTTTTAAAAAATTTTCTATTTAGGGTTTTCAAGATTTAGAAGTTATTGATTTAAGTATTTAGGCATTTAATGGTTTATAGCTTTTTTTTAAACAATGAAGTAACAGAAAATTTATTTTTGATAGTTTTTCAAATTTTAAAATGTCATAACCTTTGAAAATATAATAATTTTAAAATTTTTTTAAAATGTGAAACAATATTTAGTAATAATTATTATTATAACTATATATAATATTAAATAAATATAAACAATTTTATTGATAAATATTATATCAATTATAAAAAAATAAATTAATAAACTATTATTAATATGATAGATATAAATTAAAATATAATTAAAAAACCTAAAATGATTCAAAATATAAGTACAATTTATTACTAAATAATAATTTTTTTTAGTTTTTCATCATTTTATAAGCTTATATATTTTTTTGATGAAAAATATATTATTTAAATTATATTTGTCACTCATAATTTATTTTGTAATTAATATTTCTATAAATTATTTAAATTATATTTAAGGTTTACGAGTTTAAAGATTTAGCTATTTAGGGGCTTTGGAGTTTAGGAATTTAGAGATTTATGTATTTAGGCATTTAATGGTTTATAAGTTTTATTTAAACAATGATATAACAAAAAATTTATTTTTGTTATTTTTTCTCATTTCTAAAGGTTATAACCTTTGATAATATAACAATTTTTAAATTATTTTTATATGTGAATACTATATTTAATTATGATAATCTTATTAATTATATATCATGTTAATTCAATATAAACAATTATATTGATAGATATTATATTAATGATCAAAAAATAATTTATTAAACTATTATTAATAAGATAGATATTTTTTAAAATATATTTGCAAAACGTAAATTTATTCAAAATCAAAGTAAAATATAATACTAAATAATAATTTTTTTGATGTTTTGCTTCTTTTTATAAGTTTATATTTTTTTTATTAAAAGTAAATAATTTTAATTATATTTGTCTTCCTCATAATTTATTTTTAATTTATAATTCGATAAAAATAAACTAATAAATAATTAAAATGAATATTTAAAATTATAATGAATACAAATAAATAGAAATTTATTATTTATTATTCAGGATATACTAGTTTAATGGTTTAAGTATTTATGTGTTTTTGGGTTTAGTGATTTAAGTGTTTAGGCCTTTAGTGATTTATAGTTTTTATTTAAAGAATCAAAAAAAATTTAATTTTTTGATTATTTTTTTAATTTTTAAAGGTTATAACCTTTGAAAATATAATAATTTTTAATTTTTTTAAAATGTGAATATAATATTTAGTTATAATAATCTAAATAATTATATATTACGTAAACTCAATATAAATAATTTTATTAATACATATTATAAAAATGATCAATAAAAAATTAAAAGCTATTATTAATAAGAATCATATAAATTAAAATATAATTGCAACATCTAAAATGATTCAAAATAAAAATAAATTATGTTACTAAATAATAAATTTTTGTTTTTAAAATTGTGCCTCTTTTTATATGGATATATATTTTTATGATGAAAAAGAAATTATATAAATTAGATATATCTCACTAATAATTTATTTTGTAATTAATATTTCAATAAAAATAAACTGATAAATAATTAAAATAAAAATTTTAATTATACTTAATAAAAATTAAAATGAGATTTATGATTTATTTTTAATGTATACCAATTTAATATTTTAAGTATTTAAAAGTTTTGTCATTGAGGAGTTTAGCGATTTATGTTTTAAGCATTTAGTGGTTTATAGGTTTTATTTAAATAATAAAATAACAAAAAAAATTTTAAATTTTTTCTCATTTTCATTTTCATAGGTTATAACCTTTGAAAATATAATAATATTTACAATTTTTTGAAATGTGAATATAATATTTAGTTATAATAAATTTAATAATTATATATCATATAAATTCAAAATAAACAATTTTATTGATAAATATTATAATAATGATCAAAAATTAAATTAATAAACTACTGATAATAAAATAGATATTAATTAAAAAATATTTACAAAACCCAAATTGATTCAAAATTAAAGTAAAATATATTACTTGATAATAATTTTTAATTTTTACATTTGTACTTTTATAAGCGTATATATATTTTTTAATTAAAAATAATATATATATATATTATATTTGTCGCACTCATAATTTATTTTATAATAAATATTTGTATAAAAATAAACTAATAAAAAATTAAAATGAATATTTAAAACTATAATAAATAGAAATTAAAATTAGATTTATTAATTATTATATATTATATAGTAGTTTAATGGTTTATGTATTTAGGTATTACGGGGTTTAGGTGTTTACTGATTTAATTGTGTATGCCTTAAGTGGTTTATAGGTTTTTTTAAAAAAATAAAATAACAAAATATTTATTTTTATTATTTTTTGATATTTTCAAAGGTTATAACCTTTGAAAATATAATAATTTTAAATTTTTTTCAAAAGTGAATACAATATTTAGTTATAATAATCATTAAATATATATATCATATAAATTCAATATAAATAATTTTATTGGTAAATATTCTAATACTGATCAAAAATAAATTTATAATCTATTATAAATAAGATATATATCAATTAAAATATAATAAAAAATCCTAAGGTGATTCAGAAGAAATCAAAATATATTACTATATAATAATTTGTTGTTTTGAATTTTTTTTTTCTTTTAAAAAGTTTATCCATATTTTTTTGATGAAACATAATTTATATAAAATATATTTGTGTAACTCATAATTTATTTTTAAATTAATATTTATATAAAAATAAACAAATAAATAATTAAAATGAATATTTACAATTATAATGAAAAAAATAATATTGAGATTTAATCTTTATTATTTGGGTGTACCAGTGTAATTTAAATTAGATCTGTCTCACTAATAATTTATTTTGTTATTAATATTTCCTTAAAAATAAACTAATAAATAATTAAAATTAAAATTTAAAATTATACTGAATAAAAATTAAAATGAGATTTATGAATTAATATTAATGCATACCAGTTTAATATTATAAGTATTTAGAAGGTTTTTTCGTTTATGACTTAAGCGATTTATGTTTTAGGCATTTAGTGGTTTATAGGTTTTATTAAAACAATAAAATAATAAAAAAAATTTGTAATTTTTTGTCATTTTCATAGGTTATAACATTTGGAAATATAATAATATTTAAAATTTTTTTAATGTGAATACTATGTATAATTATATTAATTATACGAATTATATATCGTATAAATTCAATATAAATAATTTTAATGATAGATATTATAATAATGATCAAAATTTAAATTAAAAAACTATTATTAATAAGATTGATATTAATTAAAAAATATTTACAAAACCAAAATAGATTCAAAATTAAAGTAAAAAATATTACTAGATAAAATTTTTAATTTTTAAAATTTTACTTCTTTTATACGCGTATATATATTTTTTGATTAAAAATATATTATTTAAATTATATTTGTCGAACTCATAATTTATTTTGTAATAAATATTTCAATAAAATAAACTTAAAATTAATTAAATTGAATATTTAAAATAATAATTAATTGAAATAAAAATTAGATTTCTTAATTATTAAGTACTATATAGCAGTTTAATGGTTTATGTATTTAGGCATTATGGGACTTAGGAGTTTACGGATTTTACTGTGTATGCATTTAGTGGTTTATAGGTTTTATTTAAAAATTAAAATAACAAAACATTTATTTTTATTATTTTTTGATATTTTCAAAGTTTATAACCATTGAAAATATATCAATTTTAAAATTTTTTTCAATAGTGAATTCAATATTTAGTTATAATAATCATTATATTTATATATCATATAAATTCAATATAGACTATTTTATTGATAAATATTTTAATAATAATGAAAAAATAAATTAAAAATCTATTATTAATAAGATAGATATCATTTATAATATAATTACAAAACCTAAAATGATTCAGAAGCAAAGCAAAATATAATACTATATAATAATTTTTTGTTTTGAATTTTTTTTTTGTTTTAAAAAGTTTATCTATATTATTTTGATGAAAAATAATTTATATAAATTATATTTGTGTACTCATAATTTATTTTGTAATTAATTTTTATATAAAAATAAACAAATAAATAATTAAATTTGAATATATAAAATTAAAATGAAAAAAAATGAGATTTATTCTTTATTATTTATGATATACCGGTTTAATTTAAATTAGATCTGTCTCACTAATAATTTATTTTGTAATTAATATTTCTATAAAAATAAACTGATAAATAATTAAAATAAAAATTAAAATTATACTGAATAATTAAAAGAATTTATTTTGGTCCTCTCTCAACTCTAGAATGATTGCTAAAGCTCTAAACAAAATAATATGAGCTTTTACTTTATCTCTATTATGTCATCATATTTTATGTTGAATCACCGGGCTATCAAAGGTAATTTGACTCATTTACGCTAACAGACTAAACCAATGTTGTACCCCTATGTGTTGAAATAGCTAGTTGTTGAGGATGCTATTTATATTGATTATTGTAATTTCTTCTAAAATATATCTCATGCACACACTCAAAGCAATTTTTTAAAAACATAGTTCACCTCTAAAATAAAAACCACCTTGTAGCCTATTAGAACAAACTAGCCCCTAGTGCAATGACTTTGCAATATAAAGATAAAATGCACAAGCTATGGTCATATCCAATACTGTTACCCAGTATTATAGTGATTAAATATGTATTCATGATCATTCTTAGTGTCATAACAATATGTTCAATAGAGAGACACAAGTTATGGCATATTCTCATCGATATGATTTTGTGTTCTAGACATAAAATATACAATCATGTCATTACTAATACTACAATAATCCAAAGCAAGAAAGAGACTGAATCCATAACTCACCCCTTGAGTCATGACTTTGTGTTACATATACAAAAAGAAAAATCTGTGACATTCCTAAATGTTGTGAATTTCAATTTAAATTTAAAACTTAGTCATTTGATTATAAAAGTGCAAAACATGATATTTAGGATTTAGGGGTTATGGATTAGGGTTATAGTTTATGGTTTAAGGTTTAGGATTTAAAGTTTAGGGTTTATGATTTTTTTTTTGTTTTTTTTTGGAAAATACACACTTTATTTATCATTTAGGCACACAACTTACAAGAGACTAAAAAGCTTAATAATTTAGGCCAGCCCACCAAATCCTATGCACCTTAATGATTATATGAATAAAATACATAAAAAACATAATGCCTAATAATTCCAAGCATACGAATACAACTAAAATCACCTGGCATTCTCGGACTTCAGAGTTGGTAGTGAGTAATTATGCACACATCGTCCTTTTCATTCGGATTTGTCCAAGCTTTTTATGGAACCTGGTTTATGCACCATATTAAAACTATGCATATATAAGATTGTGCATGAGTGTGACATGCAGCATCAAGCATTTGCCTATGTCATTGCTATGCAATAAAATACATGTAAAACTGAATACCCAGAAATCAACAAGTCCATATCTACGGCACTTTGTCAATTCATTCTCACCTCTGAATTCCACATTATTTTGCTCCAATGATCCTCAAAAGAGTATCTCTTGGGTTAGAATGCTTCATCCTCGAGTTCCAAGAAGTGGCTATATGTTGCACCAACAAAATTTCAAAAAATATGCATACATCGGTGTGCATGTGTGACGAGATCCATCTCATAGTCTAATTATCTACGCGTACAACCAAGCTAGAATACAAGTAAAATTACAAAATGCTATAAAGATCGGTCTTCTGCTCCGGTGAGTGTAGCATCGCCTAATGTGTATTTACAAAATCCATTAGTGGGCCCCACATAAAGATACTAATGGGTCCAGTTGCCCTCATTGCATGCTACATAGAGAATAGAAAAGATTGTGTGTGTGAGTATGTCATGATCCGTCTCTATAATTACATGGTGCATACATAGTCCAAAATACAAATAATACTACAAACATAAACTACAAGTTTGAATCTTTCGCTCCCATGTGGCTGGTCTGGACTCCATTGCTTACTGGCCCTGCTTGGTGATGCTTCGGATTTTGTCGGTTCTCCAATTAATCATGGATTACCCGCTACTCCTGTTAGGCGACTGTTGTGTGGCCCTCTATGCTGCCTGATAGGGCTAATGGGACCCACTCCTAGCTATTCATGGGCTTACTTCCGACCACTTTGCTCGGTCTCATCAGTTGTCTGAATGTTATCATCCCGGCTTGCAAGCGGGGCAATTTACAAGCTGGTGGCCCAGACTTCTGGCTGCTTCCAGTACATGCTGGCCCCTCTAAATGCTACACCAAAATGGACAAGAATATGTGCACGTGTGTGCTGTGGTCCGTCGCTATGTGTGTGTGGTGCATAAGTATAAGGGTTTAGGAGTTTAGTAATTTAAGTATTTAGGTATTTTGTGGTTTATAGGTTTTATTTAAATAATTAAATAAAAAAAATTATTTTTATGATTTTTTCTCATTTTCAAGGTTATAACCATTGAAAATAATATAATTTTTAATTTTTTATCAAATGTTAATACGATATTTAATTATAATAATCATAAAAATTAAATATCATGTAAATTTAATATTAATAATTTTATTGATCGATAGTATAATACTGATCATAAAATAGATTAATAAACTATTCTTAATAAGATATATATTAATTAAAATATATTTGCAAAACCTAAAAGGATTCAAAATCAATGTAAAATATATTACTAAATAATAATTTTTTATTTTTAAATTTTTGATTCTTTTTATAAGCTTATAAATTTTTTTGATGAAGATAAATTATTTAAATTATATTTGTCTCATTAATAATTGTATTTTGCAATGAATATTTCTTTAAAAATAAACTAATAAATAAATAAAATGAATATTAAAATTATAATGAATACAAATAAAAATGATATCTATGATTAATTATTTAGGGTATACAGGTTTAATGGTTTAAGTATTTCGGAGTTTAGAAGTTTAGTGATTTAAGTGTTTAGGCATTTAGTAGTTTATATGTTTTATTTAAATATTGAAATAAAAAAAATTATTTTTAAAATTTTTTATAAATTTTGAAGGTTATAACCTTTATAAATATAATAATTTTTAGATATTTTTCAAATGTAAATACAATATTTAGTTATAATAAACTTAATAATTATATATCATGTAAATTAAAAATAAACAATTTTATTGATAGATATTAATAAACTAAATATAAATATAATAATGATCAAAATATAAATTAATAAACTATTATTTATTGATAGATATTTATATATTATTTTTAAATACTTAAACCTTTAAAGATGGTTTAATTGTTTAGGTATTTAAGGGTTTAGGGGTTTAGGAGTTTAATAATTTAAGCATTTAGGCATTTAGTAGTTTATAGGTTTTATATAAATAATAAAATAACAAAAAATTTATTTTTGTCATTTTATCTCATTTTCAAAGATGATAAACTTTAAAAATATAATAATTTTTAAATTATTTTCAAATGTAAATATAATATTTAGTTATAATAATCTTTATAATTATATATCAGGTAAATTCAATATAAATAATTTTATTGATAAATATTCTAATGATGATCAAAAAAATAATTAATAATCTATTATTAAAAAGATAGATATTAATTAAGATATAATAACAAAACCTAAAATGATTCAGAAGCAAAGCAAAATATATTACTATATATTAATTTTTTGTTTTGAAAATTTTTTTTCTTTTAAAAAGTTTATCTATATTTTTATGATGAAAAATAATTTATATAAATTATTTTTGTCTAGCTCAATTTATTTTGTAATTAATATTTGTATATAAATAAACAAATAAATAATTAAAATGAATATTTAAAATTATAATGAAGAAAAACGAGATTTATTATTTATTATTTAGGGATACTGTTTTAATTTAAATTAGATCTGTCTCACTAATAATTTATTTAGTAATTAATATTTCTATAAAAATAAACTGATAAATAATTAAAATAAAAATTTAAAATTATACTAAATAAAAATTAAAATGAGATTTATGAATTATTATTAATGTTTACTAGTTTAATGGTTTAAGTATTTAGAGGTTTTGTCGTTTAAAAGTTTAGCAATTTATGTTTTTAGGCATTTAGTGGTTTATAGGTTTTAATTAAAAAAATAAAATAACAAAAAAAATTTCAATAATTTTTTATCATTTTCATAGGTTATAACATTTGAAAATATAATAATATTTAAAATTTTTTGAAATTTTAATACAATATTTTGTTATAAAAATATTAATAATTATATATCATATAAATTTAATATAAATAATTTTATTGATAGATATTATAATAATGATCAAAAATTAAAATTATAGACAATTAATATTAAGATAGATATTAATTAAAAAATATTTACAAAACCCTAATTGATTCAAAATTAAAGTAACTTATATTACTTGATAATAATTTTTATTTTTTAAATTTATACTTCTTTTATAAGCGTATATTTTTATTAGATAAATAATATATTATTTAAATTATATTTGTCCCACTGATAATTTATTTTGTAATAAATATTTCTAAATAAATACACTAATAAATAATTAAAATGAATATTTAAAAATATAATAAATAGCAATAAAAAATAGATTTATTAATTATTAAGTAGTATTTAGAGATTTAATGGTTTATGTATTTAGGCATTACGGGATTTAGGAGTTTACTGATTTAACTTTATATGCAATTAGTAGCGCTGCTCACGGGACTCAGAGATTCGCGACCCGACACGAAGTCTTATCCCGAAAGAATCGAGACAGAGAAAAATCCTTTGACTTTGACTTTTCCCATCGCGTTCTGTCACGTATTTTTTCTTTTGGGACGGTTCCGGATCTTAAGCAATATCCATCCCGAGAACCGTCTCATCCTAAAAACTGATACTAGAACCAGGAATATATATATATAACATGAAGATGCCACAAATTCAGCTACTGCCCATCCAATTCTGACGCACCTATTGATGTTCTGACGAGTTCCAGGCCACCTCACTCCATTCCAGCCATGTTCAGTTAGGTCCAGCCATTGTTCATCGCACTTCTGGTTGCCTCCACCATCTCTCAGATGCCACCAGCCCTTTTGTTTGTTTTTCTGACAAGGATTGAGTGATTAATTATTATTATTATGTGTCTCTGTCAGTTTTGTTGAGTATTGGTTGTGGCGTTGTGGCGTTGTGGTTGGGCCGAATGAGTAGGCTGAATGTGTTACAGTCAGTGTTGTAGAGCTTGCTTGCTTGAAATATTTATATGTATCTATGCTTAACATATGATATTAATTAATGGCACTGATGATGGCACAATCCAGCGGCAAACAAAGAATACAATAAATTGAAGATGATCACACCTCAAATGATGAAAGTACTGGTAAATCCAATCATCAACCTTTCATGAACCCTCCTATTGTTACGGCAGGTTCTTCAATTCCAATTGAGATTTATTATTTATTATTTAGGGTAGACCAGTTTAAAAGGATTATCTATTTAGGGTTTTCGAGATTTCCGAGTTATTGACTTAAGACTTTAGGCATTTAGTAGTTTATAGGATTTATTTAAACAATGAAATAACAAAAAAATTATTTTTGATATTTTCTCACATTTTCAAAGGTTATAACCTTTGAAAATGTGATTATTTTAATTTTTTTTAATTGTAAATACAATATTTTGTAATAAGAATCATTAAAATTATATATCATATAAACTAAATATAAACAATTTTATTAATAGATATGATATCAATTATCAAAAAATAAATTAATGTGCTAGTATTAATATGATAGATATAAATTAAAATATAATTGCAAAACCTAAAATTATTCAAAATCAAACTAAAATTTATTACGAAATAATAATTTTTGTTTTTTTGTTTTTGCTTCTTTTTATAAGCTTATATTTTTTTTTGATGAAAAATAAATTATTTAAATTATATTTAAGGATTATGAGTTTAAAGTTTTAAGTATTTAGAAGCTTTTGTATTTAGTAATTTATAGATTAAAGTGTTTAGGCATTTAGTGGTCTATAAGTTTTATTTAAACAATGATATAACAAAAAATTTATTATTATTTTTTTTTTGTAATTTTTGAAGTTTATAACCTTTGAAAATATAAAAATTTCTAAATTTGTTTCAAATGTAAATATAATATTTAGTTATAATAATCTTAGTAAATATAAGTCATTTAAATTTAATATAAATAATCACATTGCCAGATATTATAATAATGATCAATAATTAAATTAATAAACTATTAGTAATAAGATAGATATTATTTAAAATATATTTGCAAAATCTAAATTTATTCAAAATCAAAGTAACTAAATAATAATTTTTTTAATATTTTTCTTTTTTATATGTTTATATTTTTTTATTAAAAATAAATTATTTAAATTATACTTGTCTTCCTTATAATTTATTTTGTAATTTATAATTCTATAAAAATAAACTAATAAATAATTAAAATAAATAATTAAAATTTTAATGAATACAAATAAAATTGAGATTTATTATTTATTATTCAGGATATACAGGTTTAATGGTTTAATTATTTAGGTGTTTTGGGGTTTAGTCATTTAAGTGTTTATGCCTTAAGTGATTTTATCTAATTTTTGAAGGTTATAACCTTTGAAACTATAGTAATTTTTAATTTTTTTTAAAATGTGAATATAATATATAGTTATAATAATCTTGATAATTATATATAATGTAAAATCAATATAAATAATTTTATTAATAGATATTATAATAATGATCAATAAATAAATTAATAAACTATTATTAATTAGTAGGATATAAATTAAAATATAATTGTAGAATTTAAAATTATTCAAATTTAAATTAAAATAAATTTCTAAATAATAATATTTTGTTTTAAAAATATTGCCTCTTTTTATGATCTTATATTTTTTTGATGAAAAATAAATTATTTATATTATATCTGTCTCACTAATAATTTATTTTGTAATTAATATTTCTATAAAAATAAACTGATAAATAATTAAAATGAATATTTAAAATTATAATGAAAACTAATAAAAATGAGATTTATTATTTATTATTTATTATTTATTATTTATTATTTATAGTATACTAATTTAAAGGCGTATGTATTTATGGGGTTCGGGGTTTAGGAGTTTAGTCATTTACAATTTAGGAATTTTTTGGTTTATAGATTTTATTTAAAAAATCTAATAACAAAAAATATATTTTTTTATTTTTTCTTATTTTCAAAAGTTTTAACATTTGAAAACTTAATAATTTTTAAATTTTTTTTAAAATATAAAAATATTATTTTGTTATAATAATCTAAATAATTATATATTATGTAAATTCAATATAAAAAATTTTTTTAAAGATATTATGATGACGATAATAAAATAAATTAATAATCTATAATTAATAAGATAGATATTAAATAAAATTTATTTGCAAAACCTAAAATGATTCAAAATCAAAGTAAAATATTATAATAAGATAGATATTAAATAAAACTATTATTAATAAGATAAAATATACAGGTTTAAAAGATTATATATTTAGGAGTTTTGGGATTTAAGAATTTAGTGATTTAAGTGTTTAGGCATTTAGTAGTTTATAGGTTTTATTTAAAAAATAAAATAACAAAAAAAAATTTTTTTGTTATTTGTTCTCATTTTTGAAGGATATAACCTTTGAAACTATAACAATTTTTAAATTTTTTTTAATGTGAATACTATATTTAGTTATGATAATCTTAATAATTATATATCATGTAAATTTAATATAAACAATTATATTGATATATCTTATAATAATTATCAGAGAAAAGATTAATAAACATTTATTAATAAGATAAATATTGTTTAAAATATATTTACAAAACCTAAAAAGATTCAAAATCAAAGTGAAAATTTTTACTAAATATTAATTTTAAATTTTTAAATTTTTGAATCCATTTATAAGCTTATATATTTTTTGATGAAAAATAAATTATTTAAATTATATTTGTCTAACTAATAATTTATTTTTTAATTTATATTTCTATAAAAATAAACTAATAAATAATTAAAAAATATATATAAAATTATAATGAATACTTATAAAAATGAGATTTATGATTAATTATTTAGGGTATACCTATTTAATGATTTGAGTTATTGTGGTTTTGGGCTTAATGAGTTTATTGATTTATATTTTTACACATTTAGGTGTTTATAGGTTTAATTTAATTAATGAAATAACAAAAAATTTATTTTTATGAATTTTCGTGATTTTCAAAGGTTATAACCTTTGAAAATATAATAATTTTTAAATTATTGTAAAATATGAATACAATACTTAGTTATAATAATCTTAATAATTATATTTGATGTAAATTCAATATAAACAATTTTATTAATATATATTATTTTGATGATAAAAAAATAAATTAAGAAACTATTATTAAAAAGATAGATATTAATTAAAATATATTTGCAGAACCCAAAATAATTAAAAATCAAAGTAAATTATATTACTAAATAAAATTTTAAATCTTTGAAATTTTGTTTATTTTTATAAGCTTATATTTTTTTTCATAAAAAAAATTTATTTAAATTATATATGTCTCACTCATTATTTATTTTGTAATTAATATTTCTTTATAAATAAACTAAAAAATAATTAAAATGAATATTTAAAATTATAAAGAATACAAATAAAAATGAGATTTCTTATTTATTATTTATTATTTAGGTTATATAGGTTTAATGATTTAAATATTTAGGGGGTTTTGGGGTTTAGGAGTCTAGAGAATTAAATGTTTAGGCATTTAGTGGTTTATAAGTTTTATTTAAATAATAAAATAATAAAAAAATTATTATTGTTATTTTTTATCATTTTTGAAGGTTATAACATTTGAAAATATAATAATTTTTAAATTTTTTTCAAATGTAAATTTATATATAGTTATAATAATCATAATAATTACAAGGCATTTAAATTCAATATAAGTAATTTTATTGTTAAATATTATAAAATTGATCATAGAATAAATTAATAAACTATTCATAATAAGATTGATAGCAATTAAAATAGAATTGCAAAACCTATATATAATGATTCAAAATTAAAGGAAAATATATTACTAAATAATAATTTTTTGTTTTTAAATTTTTACTTCTTTTTATAAGCTGATATTTTTTTTAATTAAAAACAAATTATTAAAATTATAGTTGTCTCGCTCATTATTATTTTGTAATTAATATTTCTATAAAAATAAACTAATAAATAATTAAAATGAATATTTAAAATTATAATGAATACAAATTAAAATGAGATTTATGATTTATTATATGTGCTATACCGGTTTAATGGTTTGATTATTTAATAGTTTTGTAGTTTAGGAGTTTATCAATTTATGTTTTTAGGCATTTAGTGTTTTATAGGTTTAATTTATATAATAAAAATAAAAAAATTCTTTTTTAGTTTTTTTCTGATTTTCAAAGGTTATAACCTTTAAATATAAATAATTTTTAAAATTTTTTGAAATGTGAATACTATCTATAATTATATTAATCTTACTAATTATATATCATATAAATTCAATATAAACAATTTTAAGGATAGATATTATAATAATGATCAAAAATTAAATTAATAAACAATTATTAATAATATAAATAATAATTAAAATATATTTACATAACACAAAATGCTTTAAAATCAAATAAAAATATATTACTAAATAATAATATTTAATTTTTAAATTTGTCCTTTTTTTAAGATTAATTTTTTTTTGATTAAAAAGAATATTTGTAATTAAAATAAAAATAAATGTTTTGTTATTTTATTTATTAAATAAAACCTATAAACCACTAAATGCACACACAATTAAATCAGTAAACACCTAAACCCAGTAATACCTAAATACATAAACTATTAAACTGCTATATAATACATAATAATTAATAAATCTAATTTTAATTTCTATTTATTATAATTTAAAATATTAATTTTAATTATTTATTAGTTTATTTTTATAAAAATATTTATTATAAACCACTAAATGCCTAAAAATATAAATCGCTAAACTCCTAAACGACAAAACTTCTAAATACTTAAACTATTAAATTGGTATGCATTAATAATAAATCAAAAATCTCATTTTAATTTTTATTAAGCATAATTTTAAATTTTTATTTTAATTATTTATCAATTTATTTTTATAGAAATATTAATTACAAAATAAATTATTATTGAGCCAGATCTATTTTAAATAATTTATTTTTTATCAAAAAAATATATATATGCTTATAAAAAGAGGCAAAATTTTAATAACAAAAATTTATAATTTTGTAATATATTTTATTTTTATTTTGAATCATTTAGTTTTTGCAATTATATTTTAATTTATATCATTCTTTTTAATAATAGTTTTTTAATATTTTATTCATCATTATTATAATATCTATTAATAAAATTATTTATATTGAGTTTACATTATATATAATTATTAAGAATATTATAACTAAATATTATATTAACATTTAAAAAAAATAAATATTATTATAATTTCAAAGGTTATAACCTATGAAAATGAGAAATAATTATATAAATTTTTTTGATATTTTAATTTTTTAAATAAAACGTATAAAACACTAAAAGCCTAAAAACATAAATCGCTAAAATCCTAAATGAAAAAACCTCTAAATACATAATCCATTGAACTGATATATAGTAATAATAAATCATAAATCTCATTTTAAATATTTATCAGTTTATTTTTATAGAAATATTAATTACAAAATAAATTATTAGTGAGAAATATCTAATTTAAATTAAACCGGTAGCCCTAAATAATAAATAATAAATCTCATTTTTTTCATTATAAATTTAAATATTCATTTTAATTATTTATTTGTTTAATTTTATAAATATATTAATTACAGAATAAATTATGAGTTAGACAAATATAATTTATATAAATTATTTTTCATCAAAAAAATATACATAAACTTTTTAAAAGAAAAAAAAATTCAAAATAAAAAATTATTATATAGTAATATATTTTTCTTTGCTTCTGAATTATTTTATGTTTTTTAATTATATTTTAATTGATATCTATCTTATTCATAATAGATTTTCAATTTATTTTTTGATCATTATTAGAATATTTATCAATAAAATTATTTATATTGAATTTATATGATATATAAATATAATGATTATTATAACTAAAGATTGTATTCACTTCAGAAAAAAATTTATAATTTATTGTATTTTCAAAGGTTATAACCTTTGAAAATATCAAAAAATAAAAAAAAATAAATTTTTTGTTATTTTATTTTTTAAATAAAACATATAAACCACTAAATGCATATATAGGTAAATCAGTAAACTCCTAAATGCAACCACCATTAAACCGCTATATACTACTTAATAATTAATAAATCTAATTTTTATTTTATTTATTATAATTTTAAATATTGATTTTAATTATTTATTAGTTTATTTTTATAAAATATTTATTACAAATAAATTATGAGTGCGATAAATATAATTTAAATAATTTATTTTTAATCAAAAAAAAATATATACGCTTATAAAAGAAGTAAAAATTTAAAAATTAAAAATTATTATACAGTAATTTATTATAGTTTAATCTTGAATCGATTTGGGTATTGTAAATATTTTTTAATTAATATCTATCTTATTATTAATAATTTAATTTTTGATCATTATTATATTATCTATCAATAAAATTGTTTATATTGAATTTATATGATATATAATTATAAATATTTAAGTAACTAAATATTATATTCTCATTTCAAAAAATTTTATATATTATTATATTTTCAAAGGTTATAACCTATGAAAATGAGAAAAAAAATAATTTTTTTTTGTTATTTTATTGTTTAAATAAAACCTATAAACCACTAAATGCCTAAAAACATAAATTGCTAAATTCTTAAATGACAAAACCTTTAAATACTTAAACCATTAAACAGGTGTACATTAATAATAAATCATAAATCTCAATTTAATTTTTATTAAGTATAATTTTAAATTTTTAATTTAATTATTTATCAGTTTATTTTTATAGAAATATTAATTACAAAATAAATTATTAGTGAGACAGATCTAATTTAAATAATTTATTTTTCATCAAAAATAAATATATCCTTATAAAAAGAGACAAAATTTTTTAAAAAAATTTATTCTTTAGTAATATATTTTATTTTGATTTTGAATCATTTTAGTTTTTGTAATTATATTTTAATTTATAACCTTCAAAAATTAAAAAAATTCAAAAAATTAAATTTTTTACTTTTTCATTCTTTAAATTAAAACTATAAATTACTAAAGGCCTAAACACTTAAATTACTAAACCCCAAAAGACCTAAATACTTAAACCATTAAACTAGTATATCCTAAATAATAAATAATAAATAATAAATCTCTATTTTATTTGTATTCATTATTGTTTTAAAAATTCATTTTAATTATTTATTAGTTTATTTCTATAGAATTATAAATTAAAAATAAATTATGAGAGAGACAAATATAATTTAAATAATTTACTTTTAATAAAAAAAATATAAACTTATAAAAAGAAGCAAAACATCAAAAAAATTATTATTTAGTAATATATTTTATTTTCATTTTGAATAAATTTATGTTTTGCAAATATATTTTAAATAAAATCTTTCTTATTATTAAAAGTTTATTAATTTATTTTTTGATCATTAATATTATATCTATCAATATAATTGTTTATATTGAATTAACATGATATATAATTATTAAGATTATCATAACTAAATATAGTATTCACATATAAAAAAAATTTAAAAATTGTTATATTTTAAAAGGTTATAAAACTTCAAAAATGATAAAAAATAACAAAAATAAATTTTTTGTCATATCATTGTTTAAATAAAAATTATAGACCATTAAATGCCTAAACACATAAATCTATAAACTCCTAAATCCCGAAGCCCCTAAATACTTAAACCTTTAAACTCGTAAACCTTAAATATAATTTAAATAATATATTGAAATATTACTTACAAAATAAATTATGAGTGATACAAATATAATTTAAATAATTTATTTTTCATCAAAAAAAAATATAAGCTTATAAAAAGAAGCAAAAACTAAAAAACCAAAATTATTATTTAGTAATAAATTATACATTGTTTTTGAATCACTTTAGGTTTTTTAATTATATTTTAATTTATATCTATCATATTAATAATAGCATATTAATTTATTTTTTGATAATTGATATCATATCTATCAATAAAATTGTTTATATTTAGTTTATATTATATATAATTATAATGATTATTATTACTAAATATAGTATTCACATTTTTAAAAAAATTTAAAATTATTATATTTTCAAAGGCTATAACCTTTGAAAATATGAAAAAATATCAAAAATATATTTTTTATTTCATTATTTAAATAAAACATATAAACCACTAAATGCCTAAATAAATCGCTAAACTCCTAAATGACAGAACCTCTAAATACTTAAACCATTAAACTGGTAAACATTAACAATAATTCATAAATCTCATTTTAATTTTTATTCATCATAATTTTAAATTTTTATTTTAATTATTTATCAGTTTATTTTTATAGAAATATTAATTACAAAATAATTTATTAGTGAGACAGATCTAATTTAAATTAAAATAGTATCCCTAAATAATAAATAATAAATCCCATTTTTTTCATTATAATTTTAAATATTCATTTTAATTATTTATTTGTTTATTTATATATAAATTTTATTTACAAAATAAAATGAGATAGACAAAAATAATTTATATTAATTATATTTCATCAAAAAATTATAGATAAACTTTTTAATAGAAAAAAAAATTTCAAAACAAAAATTTATTATATAGTAATATATTTTGCTTTGCTTCTGAATCATTTTAGGTTTTGTAATTATATTTTAATTGATATCTATCTTATTAATAATAGATTATTAATTTATTTTTTGATCATTATTAGAATATTTATCAATAAATTGTTTATATTGAATTTTCATGATATATAATTATAAAAATTATTATAACTAAATATTATATTTACATTTGAAAATAGTTTAAAAATTATTATATTTTTAAAGGTTATCATCTTTGAAAATGAGATAAAATCACAAAAATAATTTTTTTTTATTTTATTGATTATATAAAACCTCTAAAACTACTAAATGCCTAAACGCTTAAATCATTAAACTCCAAAATCCCAAAACCCCAAAACCCTTAAATACCTAAACCTTTAAACTATCTTTAAAGGTTTAAGTATTTATAAATAATATATAAATATCTATCAATAAATAATAATTTATTAATTTATTTTTTGATCATTATTATATTTATATTTATATTTAGTTTATTAATATATATCAATAAAATTGTATATTTTTAATTTATATGATATATAATTATTTAGTTTATTATAACTAAATATTGTATTCACTTTTGAAAAAAATTTAAAAATTATTATATTTATAAAGGTTATAACCTTCAAAATTGATAAAAAAATTGAAAAATAATTTTTTTGTTATTTCATTATTTAAATAAAACATATAAACTACTAAATGCCTAAACACTTAAATCACTAAACTCCTAAACACCAAAATACTTAAACCATTAAACCGGTATACCCTAAATAATTAATCATAAATATCAATTTTATTTGTATTCATTATAATTTTAATATTCATTTTAATTATTTATTAGATTATTTTTATAGAAATAATAATTACAAAATAAAATTATGAATGAGACAAATATAATTTAAATAATTTATCTTCATCAAAAAAATTTATAAGCTTATAAAAAGAATCAAAAATTTAAAAATAAAAAATTATTATTTAGTAATATATTTTACTTTGATTTTGAATAGTTTTAGCGTTTGCAAATATATTTTAATTAATATCTATCTTATTAATAATAGTTTACTAATCTATTTTATGATCAGTATTATAATATCGATTAATAAAATTATTTATATTGAAATTACATGATATTTAATTTTTATGATTATTATAATTAAATATTGTATTAACATTTGAAAAAAAATTAAAAATTATAATATTTTCAATGGTTATAACCTTGAAAATGAGAAAAAATCATAAAAATAATTTTTTTGTTATTTAATTATTTAAATAAAACCTATAAACCATAAAATACCTAAATACTTATATTACTAAACTCCTAATCTTGTATACTGTTGCACCACACAAACATAGTGACGGACCACATTACACACGTGCACATATTCTTGTCCATTTTGGTGTAGCATTTAGAAGGGCCAGCAAGTCCTAGAAGCAGCCAGAATTATGGGCCACCAGCTTGTAGAGGGCCCCACTAGCAAGCCGGGGTGATAAAATTCAGACAACTGATGAGACCGAGCAAAGTGGTCGGGAGTAAACCTATGAGTAGCTAGGAGTCGGTCCCACTATTCCTATCAGGCAGCATAATGGCCACCGAACCATCACCCAACAGGAGTAGCAGCTAATCCATGATTAATTAGAGAGCTGGCAAAATCCGAAGCATCACCAAGCAGGGCCTGTAAGCAATGGAGTCCAGACCAGCCACACACGAGCGAAAGATTCAAACTTGTAAGTTTATATTTGTAGTCTTATTTGTATTTTAGACTTTGTATGCACCATGTACTTGTAGAGATGGATCATGACATACTCACACACACCATCTTGTCTGTTCTCTATGTAGCATGCAACGAGGGCAACTGGACCCATGAGTATCTCTAATTGGGTCCCACTAGTGCATTTTGTAAATACACATTAGGCGATGCTACAATCTCGGTAGTAGAAGGCCGATCTTTATAGCATTTTATATTTTTACTTGTATTCTAGCTTGGTTGTATGCGTATATAATTAGACTATGAGATGGACCTCATCACACATGCACACCGATGCATGCATATTTTTTGATATTTTATCGGTGCAACATACAGCCACTTCTTGGAGCTCGAGGAGGAAGCATTCTAAGCCAAGAGACACTCTTTTGAGGATCATTGGAGCAAAAGAATGTGGAATTAGGAGGTGAGAATGAATTGACAAAGTGGCGTAGATATGGACTTGTGGATTTATGGGTATTCAGTTTTACATGTATTCCATTACATAGAAATGACATAGGCAAATGATTGATGTTGCATGTCACACACATGCACAATCTTATATTTGCATAGTTTTAATATGGTGCATCATTCAGTTTCCTTCAAAAGGCTTGGACAAATCCGAATGGAAAGGACGTAGTGCGCATAATGACTCAATGCCAACTCTGAAGTCCGGGAATGACAGGTGATTTTAGTTGTATTCGTACGCTTGAAATTATTAGGCATTATGTTTTTTTATGTATTTTATGCATAGAATCATTAAGGTGTATATAATTTGGTGGGCTAGCCTAAATTAGTTAGCATTTTAGTCTTTTGTATGTTGTGTGCCTAAATAATAAATAAAGTGTGTATTTTCCAAAAAAAAAACAAAAAAAAACCATAAACCCTAAACTTTAAATCCTAAACCTTAAACCATAAACTATAACCCTAACCCATAAACCATAAATCCTAAATCTCATGTTTTGCACTTTTATAATCAAATGACTAAGTTTTAAATTGAAATTGAAATTCACAACTTTTAGGAATGTCACAGATTTATTTTTTTGTATATGTAACACAAAGTCATGACTCAACGGGTGAGTTATGGATTCAGTCACTTTCTTGCTTTAGATTATTCTAGCATTAGCAATGGTCATGATTGTATATTTTGTCTCTAGAACACAAAATCATATCGATGAGAATATGCCATAACTTTTGTCTCTCTTTTGAACATATTGTTATGGCACTAAGAATGATCATGAATACATATTTAATCACTATAATACTGGGTCACAGTATTGGTTATGACCATAGCTTATGCATTTATCTTTATATTGCAAAGTCATTGCACTAGGAATGATTGTAACTTTGGACATTCCTGAAGAGCAAAACTCATGACCCTAGAAATAGTTAAAGCTCGAGTACTACTCTTTATAACTTTCTATAGCTAAAATTCGTGGGATTGGAAATATCACTTTGGCTTTTTCCTTTGATTTATGACCTCAAGTGTCAATATGCAATACTAATATTTTTAGCAATGATTAAAACCTTTTATACATTTGAATATGATTCATTTACACTTTTTCGGTATTGTGAGCTTGTATACATAACTCATTTAATATAAAATAAAAGAAATGATACTTTTCATATCCATGAGGATATAAAAAAATGCTTAGACATGCCAATAAAATAAATTTTTTGATTCTTGATTGAAAGAGAGCCCATACTTCTTGCCCTGCTCAAACCGCACAGGGGCTAGTTTGTTATAATAGGCTACAAGGTGGTTATTTTTTTAGAGGTGAACTATGTTTTAAAAAAATTGCTTTGAGTGTGTGGATGAAAGATATTTTATAAGAAATTACAATAATCAATATAAATAGCATCCTCAACAACTAGTTATTTCAACACATAGGGGTACAACTTTCGTTTATTCTGTTAGCGTACATGAGTCAAATTACCTTTGATAGCCCAGTGATTCAACATCAAATATGGTGAGGCATAATAGAGATAAAGTAAAAGCTCCTATTATTTAGGTTAGAGCTTTAGCAATCATTCTAGAGTTGAGAGAGGAACAAAATAATTATTTTAATTATTCAGTATAATTTTAATTTTTATTTTAATTATTTATCAGTTTATTTTTATAGAAATATTAATTACAAAATAAATTATTAGTGAGATAGATATAATTTAAATTAAACCATTATACCCTAAATAATAAATAATAAATAATAAATAATAAATAATAAATCTCATTTTTTTTCATTATAATTTTAAATATTCATTTTAATTATTTATTTGTTTATTTTTATATAAATATTAATTAAAAAATAAATTATGTGTTAGACAAATAGAATTTATGTAAATTATTTTTAATCAAAAAAATATAGATAAACTTTTTAAAATATAAAAAATGACAAAACAAAAAATTATTATATAGTAATATATTTTGGTTTGCTTATGAATCATTTTATGTTTTGTAATTATATTTTAATTGATATCTATTTTTTTTAATAAAAGTTTCTTTATTAATATTAACCCTCTCTTTTGGAGGAGGAATACCATTTTTACAACCTACTTGCTTGCTACCCAATGCCTTTTACACCCTTTAAGCTCTTATATACCCCTATTAGGTATTATCTACCTAGTCATGTATACAATTTAACAAGGTAATCATGCATTTAACTTGAAACAAAAACATTTGAACTGCTTGTAATTTTGCATTTTCTATGCATAAAATCTTTGCTTTTTGTGTGCCCTTAGGTTCTTCGATGCTATCCTTTAATGCCTTTTATTGCCTCTTTTGCTAACCCTTTTTAAGCCATTTAGGCTCCTCTTTTACTACCTCTCTTGTAGCCTCTATTGCTGCCTCTTTTGCTATCCCCGAGCCTCTTTAGATGTCCGCCTTAATCCTCTTAATATCCTCCATTTTGTATTTCAGCTTCTAATTTGTACCATGCATTCTGTTGACTAGCATTTTATTTCTACGTCTACCCTTTTTCCCTTCCCCACCCCCTTAACACATAGGAAAAAGTTTACAAGAGAACCAAACGAAGGAAAAGTAAAAACATAAGCAAACACCCTCGTGGGAGATCCTCCAGTTATGCGATTGCCAGTCCTTCCCGCTAAAACTTCGCTATCTTTACCTCTTCCATTAGTGTTATTTCCTATTGTGAACATCTACCCTTATCCCAATTTTCCTGGCCGTAACACAAAACCAGAAAAATAAAACGAAATCACAGAATAAACAGCTTCGGCTTCTGAGGAAAATCCTCTCTTTTCTAGTCCTTACAGTAGCCAAATCCGATGATGGTTTGTTTGCAAAAATTTCGGTAAGCTAAACTGCAAACACACACCATGACCCCCCGTCTGTACATACAATTGATAACCTAACCCTGACTATTCCAAACCATGCCCAAGCTCTACTTGCTACCTCTTCCTAACCTTTATAAATTACCATTCATGTCTATAATAATAGAGCTTAATATGCTTGAGGCTTATGACCAACCTCATGATTGATCCCCCTCTCCCCTTATAACCAAATATATCTTTAATGAACCAATGCTTGTAGCCTTTTCAGCTATTATCTTCACCCCAAGCTTGAATCTGATATCTTAACAAAGCAGAAAAAATAGAAAAAAATAGAAAAAGCAGAAGAACAACAAGTAAAGTAAACATTTATTAGTCATCCCTCAGGACCGAGGTGACCCTTACCTAAATCTTTCACCCTCTGCATTGCTCAACATTGCCCACCCTTGCACTAGTTTGACACTATCTCTAAGTTTTTAGATGCTATAATTCTTCTAATGTAAGGTAATTCTTTACTATCCAAAATAACTATACCTCTGTATTTAGCTGGTAAACTACCTTCACAATAATCTTGATGACCTTTATTTCTTCCATCCTTGGTCAACTTATCTGCTAAGGCATTAGCTTCTCTAAAATTATGTTTTATAGTGACATCTAATGAATTGATTATTTGTAATATTTCTTCTATTTCCTTTTCATATCTTCACATAATAGACTTTCTATTAATTAAACTTACCACTATTTCTGAGTCTATTTGAAAACCTATCTTACTAATTTTATTCTTTTTACATAATTTTAACCCATCTCTAAGAGCTAATATTTCTGCATGGAGAGCCGATGAAGCTTGATATTTTCTTGTGTAAGCTAGAATCAATTCTCCTTTAAAATTTCTTATAGCTCCACCTCCTCTTGCTGCTCCCATATCTCTATCGAAACTACCATCTGTATTTAATGCAAACCTTTCTTTTGATGGTTTTACCCATCTAATTCCTAATGTCTTAAAATATGTTTGTTTTGTTCTTAAATTCCAAAATTTCATTATGTTTTTTTCTGGCTTCATTCCTAGTAAATTGAGAGGATTTGATTCTGAAATTCTCATAGTTTCCTCTTTAATTTCTCTCCAGATATTATCTATTACCATTTTATGCCCTTCAAACCTACTTTTGTTTCTGGCTTTCCAGATACACCATATTGCTATTATTGGGACATTATTTTTAATCTACTTCTTGGCCAGATTTGAAGCATGTATGTTCATTCATTTTAAAAGTCTACCTTTTAAAGAGAGATGTTCATTTTTTATTTGTAATTCTAAACTTAACCTCCTCCATATTTTTGCTGCAACCCTTCCTTCTGATAGAAGGTGGTCTAAGGATTCAACCTCCTTTTCGCAATAGTAACATCTGGATGCAAATTGAATTCCTTTCTTTTTTAAATTAATATCTAATGGAAATATATTAGATAACACTTTCCACACAAAAGTTTTACTTTTTTGTGGAGTATCATTGTCCCAAGCCCATTTAAATAAAATTTGAACTTCTCTCTTATCTCTTATTACCTTTTTAATTGATCTGAGAGAGAAAGTACCTTTAGAATTTAGTGTCCATATCCATCATTTTTTAGTAAATGTAGAATATTTTTCAACTAATTCCCTTTGTTTGAGCATTTGTACCCAAATTTGTGATCTTTTACTTCTATTCCTTTCTTTGTTCGTATCATCGTTTCTACAATACTTTGCCCGCATAAATTCCGACCATAATGTTTTATTTTCTTTTAGCCTCCACCATCTTTTGCTTGCCCAAGCTTTAGCTAAATCATTGAGATTGATAAATCCTAATCCAGCTTCTCGCATTGGAAAGCATAAATCATTCTATTTTTTCCAATGTAGTTTATGTTTACCTTCTTTTTTACCCCATAAAAAGTTAGCTAATTCTTTTTCTTTTCTCTTAGTAAATTTTTTTGAGGTTGAATAATCATTAAGTTATGCATTAAGGAGCTTTGTAGAACATGTGTTATTAATGTTATCCTCCCCCCCCCCATACTTAGCAGCTCCTCCTTCCACCCAGCTATTTTCCTTTTTAATTTTTCCATTAAAAATTCTAAATATTCTATCTTTAATCTACCCTCATAGACTGGACAACCCAAATAAATTATTTCTCCTTTTTTGTGTGAGAAACCTGTCATATTTTTAATTCTAAGATTTAGTGTTTCGGAAGATTTTGAAGCTACCATATATTGACATTTTCGTTTATTTAGCTTCTATCCTGTTTCTTCCTCCATGCATTTCAAAAGATCCATCAGATTATGTAGTGATCTGCTCCCTCCATTGGTGAAGATCACTACAACATCTACATATGCTAAACAGCTCACCAATGGAGTATTCTTAGGTTGTTTAAATGTTCCTATCCTACCATCTTTCATTTTATTTTTAAGATTTACTATTAATAATTCTAAGTAAATATTGAATAGTGAAGGAGATAGAGGATCTCCTTGTCTTAGTCCTTTTAGTGGTTTTAATTCTTCCCCTAATTTTCCATTTATTATAATTTTAGCCCATGTGTTTGAAATGCATCTATATATTAAATCTATCCAAGTTTCCGAGAAGCCCATTTTACACATAATGAAACAGAGAATGTTGCACTCAACTCTATCGAATGCCTTAGATAAATCTAATTTTATTATTACATTATGTCCTCTTGTTTTAGATTCTATTTCTTTAATCATTTCTTTAGTCAAGCATATGTTTTCCATTATCAATCTATTTTTCATAAAACCTATTTGTTCTTTTGAAATCATTTTTGGTAAAACATTTGCCAATCCATTTTGTAGGATTTTAGCCAATATTTTATAAATAGAATTACCGAGGCTAATTGGTCTAAAATCTTCCCCCTTCTGAGGGTTATCCATCTTTGGAATGAGGACTATATGGAAGCTACCCTAATTCCTTCCTATTACAGCCCTGTAGAAAATACAATGAATGACCTTCATTAAATCTTCTTTTATTATATTCCAGCATTCCTGAAAAAAACAATTGTTCCATCCATCTGGACCTGCTGCACTGTCTTTATTCATGCTACATATTATTATCCTCTAAAGTGATTTTATTTTTTATACATTGTAAAAGACTATTTTCTTTATGGCTACTTTCCCCACATAGCTGTTTTTCGAAGAGATTCACAAAGAATTTTTGTATATCCATTTTTTTCCACCCATTCTTCTTTATCATTTTTTATACCTTTTATTCTTTGTTTTAGATTTTTTATTTTCACAACTCTTTGAAAAAATTTTGTGTTTTTGTCCCCTTCCTTTCGCCATTTTATTTTAGCTTTTTGTTTCCAATATGTCTCTTCAATTAATAGTTATAATTTTAATTCAGCTTGTGCTTTACTCAAGGCACTTCTATTATTTGTGTTCTGTTCTATTTCAAATTCTAGTTCTCTTTTTGTTACTACCTCTTCTACTTCTTTTATGTTTCTATTAATATTACCAAATATTTCTCTATTACACTTTTTTAGCTCAAGTTTTAATTTTTTTAGCTTAGTGTTTAAAGATTGTATCGGGTTACCTGTAGTCTCTTTATTCCAAGACACTCTAACCATGTCCAAAAAATTATGGTGTAAACACCAGGTGTTCCGAAATTTGAATGAGACCCCTAAGTAAGATAAATTTTTAACTGTGATTAGGAGAGGACTATGATCCGAACATGTTTTATTTAAATGCTTCACCTGGGTCAAGCCGACATGCTCTAGCCATTTGAAATTAAATAGTACTCTATCTAGTCTTGTCCATATAGTGCCCTTATTTTTCCAGTTGTTACACCATGTAAATCTTGAACCTAGAAAATTAACTTCCATTAAATTTGTTTTATCTATAATTTCATTAAACTGTAAGGTAGCTCTCAAGTTAGGAGGCCTTCCTCCTTTCTTTTCTTTAGAATTCCTTACTATATTAAAATCTCCTCCTATTATCCAAGGGTTATTTTCTATCGCTAATCTTTGTATTTCCTCCCACAATTTTTTCCTTTCATCTTTTTTGTATTTAGCATATACTACTGTTATTATTTCGTTTTCCTCTTGACTTAAACTGAAATTTATTAAATGATCTGTTTCTTTTAGAATTTTTATGTTTAGGGTTTTTTTCCACAATAACCAAATTTTACCATCGTCATTAGTGTACCCCTGCTCAAATCCAAAGATTCTTTTATATACACTTAATTGATCTTTACCTACCATAGGCTCGGTTAGTGTAATTAAAGAAATTTTATGCATATATATCAATTTTTAAATTTTATTTTTTGAGGGGAGATTTGCAACCCCCCTTATATTCTAATAAATGAACTTATACATGATTCGCGGATTTTGCTTGTGCTCTAGTAGTGCATTTGGTTTCGTAAGTTTTATTTAAATATTTCTTCATATTTCTTGGTTTTTTTAACGAACTAAAATCACCTCCTCTCTCACCTTTCCATTCCCTGCCCAATTGAATTTCCATAATTTTTATTTCTTCAATAGCCCATTCTCTATTTCCCATTTTCTGCCTAAATTTTTCTATGTTTATATCATCTTTTGTAAACTTAACCTTCTGCCCATTTTCTACATCATAAGTGGTGAGAAAAGAAAAACTTCTCACCTCTATTTCTTCTTCCAAAGAGTCTTCTATAGTTACTGCCCATCCTGTGTTTTTTTCCCTATTATTTTTCATTTACAATCTAGTTCTTCTGTTTAGGTCTACAATTTTATTCAGCATTTCTCTCCTTTTTTTTTCTTCTATAATCTCTATTGCTTTCTCTCATCATCATGCTTCTTGTATTCTATTAACATTAATTCCTTTGCCTCAATATTCTAAAAATCTATTAAAGGTTCTGGTACAGAATCTATTTGTGAAGGCTGTATCAGTTGAGGTTTTATTTGGTACTGAACCATCTCCCTCCCCCTTCTAGACTCCATTTTCTTTTCTTCCATTCTCTACCTACCTTCTATTTTCCTCTTGTTGACTATACAGCTTTCTATGTTATGCCCCATTTTCATACAACAAGAGTAATATGCAGGGAGGTATTCTGGAACTACTTGTTGCCAGAAACCTCTCCCTTCCTTATCACCTACCCATATACGGCCAGGAAGAGATTTCTGCAAGTCTACCTCCACATAAATCCTCGCCACACTTGGTCTTGACAGTGTCGCCGTAGCTCCATCGAGAAGAATAGGAGAACCAAGTAAACATGTAATATGATATAATGCAAATTTGTCAAAGAGGTGAATCGGGAGCAGAGGGAATAGAAACCATACCGGGGCCATGGAAGTTTCTTTTTTCGTGAAGAAATTGGTAGTCCATTTGAAGGTTCGCATGGGATAACTCATAATGTACCAGACCCCTTTAAGCCATAAACGATGAAAATCCTCTTATGAATATAGTTGCACCAAGATGTGCTTCTTATCGATAAGACCAATCTTAATCATCATTTTTAGCTTCAATGAATCAAAGAAGGCACGGATATCATCAATACGTCGGCAACCATGTGAAAACTTACCCAAAAGAGTGTGTTTGTGGGATTCAATCAGCTTCTGCAACTCCTCGGGCGAAAACAGTATCGAGGGTTCCTCGATAGTTTTCGCGTGAATGTCCGAGGAAGACGACGGGAGAGGCGGGGTTTTTTTAATAAATGATGAAAAGGATTTTTTATTTTCTAAATAATCCATTTCCAGCAAAATTAGCTTGAAAACAGCTTCTTCTTCCTCCAATTTTGTAGTTTCTCTCTCTAGAAAGCTTTGTTTCTCTCTCTAGAAAGTTGAGAGCGTTTTTCAAAGAAAAAAACCGCATTTTTTTAAAATTGATATTTATCTTATTAATTATAGATTATTAATTTATTTTTTGATCATTATTAGAATATTAATCACTAAAATTGTTTATATTGAATTTATATGATATATAAATATAATGATTATTATAACTAAATATTGAATTCGCTTTTGAAAAAAATTATTATATTTTTTATTATATGATATTTAAAAATTATTATATTTTCAAAGGTTATAACCTTTGAAAATATCAAAAAATAATAAAAATAAATTTTTTATTATTTTATTTTTTAAATAAAACCTATAAACCACTAAATGCATACACAATTAAATCAGTATGCTCCTAAATCCCGTAATACCTAAATACATAAACCATTAAACAACTATATAATACATAATAATTAATAAATCTAATTTTTTTTATTTATTAAATTTTAAATATTCATTTAATTATTTATTAGTTTATTTTTATAGATATATTTATTACAAAATAAATTATGAGTAAGACAAATAAAATTTAAATAATTTAAAAATTAAAAATTTAAAAATTTAAATAATTCAAAAAATATATACACGCTTATAAAAGAAGTAAAATTTAAAAATTAAAAATTATTATTCAGTAATATATTTTACTTTAATTTTGAATCAATTTGGGGTTTGTAAATATTTTTTAATTAATATCTATCTTATTATTAATAGTTTATTAATTTAATTTTTGATCATTATTATAATAACTATCAATAAAATTGTTTATATTGAATTTATATGATGTATGATTATTAAAAATATTATAACTAAATATTTTATTAACATTTCAAAAAAATTTAAATCTCAAAACCATTAAACTGATATACATTAATAATAAATTATAAATCTCATTTTAATTTTTATTCAGTATAATTTTAAATTTTTATTTTAATTATTTATCAGTATATTTTTATAGAAATATTAAATTACAAAATAAATTATTAGTGAGACAGATATAATTTAAATAATTTATATTTCATCAAAAAAAATATAAGCTTATAAAAATAGGCAATTTTAAAACAAAAATTTATTATTTAGTAAAATATTTTATTTTGATTTTGTATCATTTTAGATTTTGCATTTATATTTTAGTTTATATCATTCTTTTTAATAATAATTTATTAATTATTTATTGATAATTATTATAATATCTATTAATAAAATTATTTATATAGAGATTACATTATATATAATTATTAAGATTATTATAACTAAATATTATATTCACATTTAAAAAAAAATAAAAATTATTATATTTTCAAAGGTTAAACCTTCAAAAATTAAAAAAAAAATCAAAAAATTAAATTTTTTGTTTAATCATTCTTTAAATAAAAACTATAAATCACTAAAGGCATAAACACTTAAATCACTAAACCCCAAAACACCTAAATACCTTAACCATTAAAACTGTATATCCTGAATAATAAATAATAAATCTCACTTTTAATTATTTTTTAGTTTATTTTTATAAAATTATAAATTACAAAATATATTATGAGGAAAACAAATATAATTTAAATAATATACTTTTAAGAACAAAAAATATAAACTTATTAAAAGAAGCAAAACATCAAAAACATTATTATTTAGTAATTTATTTTACTTTGATTTTGAATAAATTTAGGTTTTGCAAATATATTTTAAATAATATCTATCTTATTTATAATAGTTTATTAATTAATTTTTTTATCATTAATATAATATCTATCAATATATTTCTTTATATTAAATTTATATATTATATAATTATTATTATTATCATAACTAAATATAGTATTGATATTTAAAAAAATTTATAAATTATTATATTTTCAAAGGTTATAACCTTCAAAAATGAGAAAAAATAACAAAAAATAAATTTTTTGTTATATCAGTGTTTAAATAAAACTTATAAACCATTAAATACCTAAAGACATAAATCTCTAAACTCCTATACCCCGAAGCCCCTAAATACTAAAACCATTAAACTCGTAAATCTTAAATATAATTTAAATAATTTATTGAAATATTAATTAAGAAATAAATTATAAGTTATACAAATATAATTTAAATAATTTATTTTTTATCAAAAAAATATATAATCTTATAAAATGAGGCAAAAACTAAAAAACAAAAATTATTAATTAATAATAATTTTTCTTTGATTTTAATCATTTTAGTTTTTGTAATTAAATTTTAATTTATATCTATCATATTAATAATAGTTTATTAATTTATTTTTTGATAATTGATATAATATCTATCAATAAAATTGTTTATATTTAGTTTATATTATATATCGTTATAATAATTATTATTACTAAATATTGTATTCACATTTTTTAAAAATTTTAAAATTATTATATTTTCAAAGGTTATAATCTTTGAAAATTGAAAAAATATCAAAAATAATTTATTTGTTATTTCATTGTTTAAATAAAACCTATAAACCGCTAATTGCATAAATACGTAAATGAATAACTTCTAAATCTCGAAAACCCTAAATAGATAATTTTTTTAATCAGCTATATCCTAAATAATAAACAATAAATCTCATTTTTATTTTTTTCATTATAATTTTAAATATTCATTTTAATTATTATTTTCTTTATTTTTATATAAATATTAATAAAAAATAAATTACTAGTTACACAAATATAATTTATATAAATTATTTTTCATCAAAAAAATATAGATAAACTTTTTAAAAGAAAAAAATTTCAAAACAAAAAATTATTATATAATAATATAATTTCTTTGCTTCTGAATCATTATTGGTTTTGAAATTATATTTTAATTGATATCTATCTTATTACTTATAGATTACTAATTTAGTTTTTGATCATTATTAGAATATTTTTCAATAAAAATGTTTATATTGAATTTATATGAAATATAAATATAAATAATATTATAACTAAATATAGTATTCACTTTTGAAAAAAACGTTAAAATTATTATATTTTCAAAGATTATAACATTTGAAAATGTCAAAAAATAAAAAAAAATAATTTTTTTTGTTATTTCATTGTTTAAATAAAACCTATATACCACTAAATTCCTAAACACTTAAATCAAAAACTCCTAAATATCTAAAACCTTAAATAATAAATAATAATCCTTTTAAACCGGTAACCCTAAATAATAAATAATAAATAATAAATCTCAATATTATTTTTTTAATTATAATTTTAAATATTTATTTTAATTATTTATTATTTTATTTTTATATAAATATTAATTACAAAATAAATTATGAGTTAGACAAATATAATTTATATAATTTATTTTTCATTAAAATGAAAAATAATTTATTTTAAAAGAAAAAAAAATTTCAAAACAACAAATTATTATATAGTAATATATTTTGGTTTCTCCTGGATCATTTTTATATAGTAATATATTTTTCATCTAATTATTATTATTTAGTAATATATTTTGATTTGATTTTGAATCATTGTGTTATGTAAATATACTTTAATTATAATTTATATTATTAATAATAGTTTATTAATTTAATTTTTGATCATTATTATAATATCTATCATTAAAATTATTTATATTGAATTTATATGATATATAATTAGTAAGATTAATATAATTTTACATAGTATTCACATTTCAAAAAATTTTAAAAATTATTTTATTTTTAAAAGTTATAACCTTTGAAAATAAGAAAAAATCTAAAAAAAATTTTTTTATTTTTATTTTATAAATAAAACCTATAAACCACTAAATGCCTAAAAACATAAATTGATAAAATCCTAAATGAAAAAACTCCTAAATAATCAAACCATTAAACAGGTATACCACATATAATAAATCATAAATCTCATTTTAATTTGTATTCATTATAATTTTAAATATTCATATTAATTATTTATTAGTTTATTTTTCATATAAATATTAATTACAAAATAAATAATGAGCGAGACAACCATAATTTTAATAATTTATTTTTAATCAAAAAAAATATAAGCATATAAAAAGAAGTAAAAATTTAAAAACAAAAAATTATTATTTAGTAATATATTTTACTTTGATTTTGAATAATTATATATTGGGTTTGCAATAATATTTTAATTGCTATCAATCTTATTAAGAATAGTTTATTAATTTATTATTTGATCAATTTTATAATATCTAACAATAAAATTACTTATATTGAATTTAAATGTCTTATAATATTAAGATTATATAACTAAATATTATATTTACATTTGAAAAAAATTTAAAAATTATTATATTTTCAAAGGTTATAACCTTCAAAAATGATAAAAAATCACAAAAATAATTTTTTTATTATTTTATTATATAAATAAAACTTATAAGCCACTAAATGCCGAAACATTTAAATCATTAGACTCCTAAACACAAAAACCCCCTAAATACTTAAACCATTAAACCTATATAACCTAAATAAGAAATAATAAATCTCATTTTTATTTGTATTCATTATAATCATAAATATTCATTTTAATTATTTTTTAGTTTACTTTTATAGAAATATTAATTCCAAATTAAATAATGAGTTAGACATATATAATTTAAATAAATTATTTTTTATGAAAAAAATAAGCTTATAAAAATAAACAATATTTCAAAAATTTAAAATTTTATTTAGTAATATAATTTACTTCGATTTTGAATTATTTTGCTTTCTGCAAATATATTATAATTAATATCTATCTTATTAATAATTGTTTATCATTTTATTTTTTGATCATTATAATAATATATATTAATATATTTTTTTTATTGAATTTACAACAAATATAATTTTTAAGATTATTATAACTAAGTATTGTATTCATATTTTATAACTATTAAAAAATTATTATATTTTTAAAGGTTATAACATTTGAAAATCACGAAAATTCATAAAAATAATTTTTTTGTTATTTCATTGATTAAATAAAACTTATAAACACTTAAATGTGTAAGCATATAAATCAATAAACTCATTAACCCCAAAACCACAGAAAATTTAAACAATTAAATAGTTATACCCTAAATAATAAATCATAAATCTCATTTTTTATTAGTATTCATTATAATTTTAAATATACATTTTAATTATTTATTAGTTTATTTTTATAAAAATATAAATTAAAAAATAAATTATTAGTGAGACAAATATAATTTAAATATTTTATTTTTCATCAAAAAATATATAGGCTTATAAATGGATACAAAAATTTAAAAATTTAAAAATTTAAAAATTTAAAATTAATATATCGTAAAATATTTCACTTTGATTTTGAATCATTTTAGGTTTTGAAAATATATTTTAAACAATATTTATCTTATTAATAATTTTTTATTACTTTTATATGATCATTATTATAATATATATCAATAAAATAGTTTATTTTGAATTTATATGATATTTAATTATTATGATTATTATAACTTCATATTATATTCACTTTTCAAAAAAAAATTATAAATTATTATATTTTAAAAGGTTATAACATTCAAAAATGAGAAAAAATAACAATAATAAATTTTTTGTTATTTTATTTTTTATATAAAACCTATAAACCACTAAATGACTAAATTCTAAAAAGACTAAACTCCTAAACCCAGAAGCCCATAAATATTTAAAAAATTAAATTAGTCTAGTCCAAATAATAAATCATAAATATAATTTTTATTAGTATTCTTTATAATTTTAAATATTAATTTTAATTATTTATCAGTTTATTTTTATAGAAATATTAATTATAAAATAAATTATTAGTGCGACATATATAGTTTAAATAATTTATTTTTCATTAAAAAATTGCTTATAAATAAAGTAATTTTTTAAAAATAAATAATTATTATTTAGTAATATATCTTATTTTGATTTTGAGTCATTTTAGATTTTACAATTATATTTTAATTTATATCATTCTTATAAATACTAGTTTATTAATTTATTTATTGATCATTATTATAATATTTATCAATAAAATTGTTTATATTTACTTTACAATATATATAATTATTAAGATTATTATAACTAAATATTATATTCACATTTTAAAAAAAATTAAAAATTATTATATTTTCAAAGGTTACAACCTTCAAAAATTAAAAAAAAATCAAAAAATTAATTTTTTTGTTTTTTCATTCTTTAAATAAAAACTATAAATCACTCAAGGTCTAAACAATTAAATCACTAAACTCATAAACCACAAAACACCTAAATACTTAAATCATTAAACCAGTATATTCTGAATAATAAATAATAAATCTCAATTTTATTTGTATTCATTATAATTTTAAATATTCATTTTAATTGTATATTAGTTTATTATTATAGAATTATAAATTACAAAATAAATTATGAGTAAGACAAATATAATTTAAATAATTTATTTTTAATAACAAAAATATAAACTTATAAAAAAAGCAAAACATTAAAAAAAATTATTATTTAGTAATATATTTTACTTTGATTTGAATAAATTTATATTTTGCAAATACTTTTTAAATAATATCTATTTTATTAATAATAGTTTATTAATTTATTTTTTGATCATTATTATAATATCTAGCAATGTAATTATTTATATTGAATTTAATTAACTTATATTTATAAAGATTATTATAAATAAACTTTTTATTTACATTTGAAAAAAATTTAAAATTTATTATATTTTCAAAGGATATAACCTTCAAAAATTAGAAAAAATAATAAAAATTAATTTTATGTTATATCATTGTTTAAATAAAACTTATAAACCACTAAATCCCTAAACACTTAAATCTCTAAACTCCTTAACACAAAAGCCCCTAAATACTTAAACCTTTAAACACGTAAACCTTAATTATAAGTTAAATAATTTATTAAAATATTAATTACAAAATAAATTATGAGTGATACAAATTTAATTTAAATAATTTATATTTCATCAAAAAAATACAAGCTTATAAAAAGAAGCAAAAACTAAAAAAAATTATTATTTAGTAATAAATTTTACTTTGATTTTGAATAATTTTAGGTTTTGCAATTATATTTTAATTTATATCAATTATGTTAATAATAGCATATTAATTTATTTTTTGATAATTGATTTAATATCAATAAATAAAATTCTTTATATTTTGTTTAGATTATATATAATTATAATATTTATTATTACAAAATATTGTATTCACATTTTTATAAAATTTAAAGATTATTATATCATATTTTCAGAGGATATAACCTCTGAAAACTGTGAGAAAATATCAAAAATAATTTTTTTGTTATTTCATTGTTTAAATAAATCCTATAAACCACTAAATGCCTAAAAAATTTAATCAATAACTCATAAATTTCTAAAACCCTAAAAAGATAATCCTTTTAAACTAGTATACCTTAAATAATAAATAAAAATCTCAATATTATATTTTCATTATAATTAAAAATATTCATTTTAATTATTTATTCGTTTATTTTTATATAAATATTAATTACAAAATAAATTATGAGTTAGACAAATATAATTTATATAAATTATTTTTCATCGAAAAATATAGATAAACTTATAAAAAGAATAAAAAATTTATAAACTAAAATTTATTTTATAGTAATATATTTTGCTTTCCTTCTGAATCATTTTAGGATTTTGTAATTATATATTAATTGATATATATCTTTTTAAAAATTGTTTATTAATTTATTTTTTGATCATTATTAGAATATTTATCAATAAAATTGTTTATATTGAATTTATATGATATATAAATATAATGATTATTATAACTAAATATTGAATTCATTTTGAAAAAAATTTAAAATTATTATATTTTCAAAGTTTATAACCTTTGGAAATATGAAAAAATAATAAAAATAAATTTTTTGTTATTTTATTTTCTAAATAAAACCTCTAAACCACTAAATGTACACACAATTAAATCAGTAAACACCTAAACCCCGTAATACCTAAATACATAAACCATTAAACTACTATATAATACATAATAATTAATAAATCTAATTTTAATTTCTATTTATTATTGTTTTAAATATTCATTTTAATTTTTTATTAGTTTATTTTTATAGAAATATTTATTATAAAATAAATTATGAGTGGGACAAATATAATTTAAATAATTTTTTTTAATCAAAAAAATATATAGGCTTATAAAAGAAGTAAAAATTCAAAAATTAAAAAATATTATCCAGTAATATATTTTACTTTAATTTTGAATCAATTTGGGTTTTGTAAATAATTTTTAATTAATATCTATTTTATTATTAGTAGTTTATTAATTTAATTTTTGATCATTATTATAATATCTATCAATAAAATTATTTATATTGAATTTATATCATATATAATTACTAATATTATTATAACTAAATATTGTATTCACATTTCAAAAAATTTTAAATATTATTATATTTTCAAAGGTTATAACTTATGAAAATGATAACAAATTATAAATTTTTTTTGTTATTTTATTGATTAAATAAAACCTATAAAGCACTAAATGCCTAAAAACCTAAATCACTAAACTCCTAAAAGACAAAACCTTTAAATACTTAAACCATTAAACTAGTATACATTAATAATAAATCATAAATATCATTTTAATTTTTATTCAGTATAATTTTAAATTTTTATTTTAATTAATTTTTAGTTTATTTTTATAGAAATATTAAATAGAAAATATATTATTAGTAAGACAGATCTAATTTAAATTAGACCGGTATACCCTAAATAATAAATAATAAATCTCATTTTTTAATTATAATTTTAAATATTCATTTTAATTATTTATTTGTTTATTTTTATAAAAATATTAATTACAAAATAATTTATGAGTTACACAAATATAATTTATATAAATTATTTTTAATCAAAAAATTATAGATAAACTTTTTTAAAGAAAAAAAAATTTCAAAAAAAATTATTGTATAGTAATATATTTTGCTTTGCTTCTGAATCATTTTAGGTTTTGTAATATATTTTAATTGATATCTATCTTATTAATTATAGATTATCATGATATTTTTTCATCATTATTAGAATATTTATGAATAAAAATGTTTATATTGAATTTATATGATATATAAATATAATAATTATTATAACTAAATATTTTATTCACTTTAGAAAAAAAAATTAAAATTATTATATTTTCAATGGTTATAACCTTTGAAAATGTGAAAATATAAAAAAAAATTCTTTGTTATTATATTGTTTAAATAAAACCTATACACCACTAAATGCCTAAAGATTTAAATCAATAAACTACAAAATCCTGATACCTCTATATAGATAATCCTTTAAATCGGTATACCCTAATTAATAATTAATAAATTTAAATTTTATTTGTTTTCATTATAATTTAAAAAATTTATTTTGATTGTTTAGCTTTTTATTTTTATCTATGTATTAATTATAAAATAAATTATTAGTTAAAAATATAATTTATAAAAATTATTTTTCATCAAAAAATTGATATGCTTATAAAAAGAATAAAAATTTAAAAACAAATAATTATTATTTTAAGTTTTGATATTATATATTAAGTTATATCAATCTTTTTCATAATAGATTTTTAATTTATTTTTTGATAATTATTAGAATATCTATCAATAAAATTGTTTATATTGAATTTATATGATATATAATTATTATGATTATTATAATAAATATTGTATTCACTTTTGAAAAAAATTTAAAAATAATTATATTTTCAAAGGATAAAATCTTAAAAAATTAGAAAAAATAATAAAAATAAATTTTAGTTATTTTATTTTTTAAACAAAACCTATAGACCATTAAATGCTTACTTACTTAAATTAGTAAGCTCATAGACCCCGAAACCCCTAAATACATAAACATTTTAACATCTATATACTACTTAATAAATAATAAATCTCATTTTTATTTCAATTTATTATTATTTTATATATTCATTTTAATTATTTATAGTTTAATTATTTAGATAAATTAATTACAAAATAAATTCCGAGTAAAACAAATATTATTTAAATAATTTATTTTTAATCAAAAAAAAATATAAGCTTATAAAAAGAAGGACAAATTTAAAAATTAAATATTATTATTTAGTAATATATTTTGATTTGATTTTGAATCATTTTGTTTTATGTAAATATATTTTAATTAATATTTATATTATTAATAATAGTTTATTAATTTAATTATTGATCATTATTATAATATCTATCATTAAAATTATTTATATTGAATTTATATGATATATAATTAGTAAGATTAATATAATTATACATAGTATTCACATTTCAAAAAATTTTAAAAATTATTTTTTTAAAGGTTATAAACTTTGAAAATCAGAAAAAATCTAAAAAAAAATTTTATTTTTATTATAGAAATAAAACCTATAAACCATTAAATACCTAAAAACATAAATTGCTAAACTCTTAAACGACAAAACCCCTAAATAATCGATCCATTAAACTGGTATACCATATATAATTGTTGGGCAATTATGCTTCCACGGTAGTCAGATTGAGATACAGAAACACAGAAACAACAGAAAACAAGCAATATATATATCCCAATTCAGCAACCATCCATGATAGAATCAAAAAATGAGAAATAAACACCGAAAATAACGTGATTCGCTAGTCACTCAGTACGACTAGCTAAATCCACTAGAAAATGCTTTTGTGTTACAGATTAAAGCAATAGAAATGACTTACAGTATGCAGCACACAGAATAGTCACGATAAATCGCACTGAGAGAAGAGAGAGAGATGATGAACAGTTCCATGGTTCCAAAAATAGCCACCCGAAAATAAAATTACAAAACATTTTATATTAAAATTTCTCTCGGTTCATTTAACCGGAGCGGGTCGGATCATGAGACGGGTCAGGCTCTGCTCCAATTTTGGCCCGCTGTTCGGTCAGCCAGACCTCCGTTATTGTGCTACTGCTGCATCCCCGGCCTATTAATATTTCCTTTCCTGCACTTACATGAAAATATTAAAAAAGAAAAAATATTTGTTTATACAAACAGATTATCAAAAAATAAATTACATATACAGCAATAATAAATCTTAAATCACAATTTAATTTGTATTCATTATAATTTTAAATATTTATTAGTTTATTTTTTATATAAATATTAATTACAAAATAAATAATTAGTCAGACAAATATAATATAAATAATTTACTTTTAATAAAAAAAATATAATCGTATACAAAGAAGTAAAAATTTAAAAACAAAAAATTATTATTTAGTAATAAATTTTACATTGATTTTAAATCATTTTAGGTTTCGTAATTATATTATAATTTATATCTATCATATTAATAATAGTTTATTAATTTATTTTTTGATAATTGATATCATATCTATCAATAAAATTATTTATAATTAGTTTATATTATATATAATTATAATGATTATTATTATTAAATATTTTATTCACATTTTATAAAAAATTTAAAATTATTATATTTTCAAATGTTATAACATTTGAAAATGTGAAAAAATAACAAAAATAATTTTTTTGTTATTTCATTGTTTAAATAAATCCTATAAACCACTAAATGCCTAAATACTTAAATGAATAACTCCTAAATCTCGAAAACCCTAAATAGATAATCATTTTAAACAGGTATACCCTAAATAATAAATAATAAATCTCAATATTATTTTTTTCATTATAATTTAAAATATTCATTTTAATTATTTATTCATTTATTTTTATATAATTATTAATTACAGAATAAATTGAGTTAGACAAATATAATTTATATAATTATCTTTCATCAAAAAAATATAGATAAACTTTTTAAAATAAAAAAAATTCAAAACAAAAAATTATTATATAGTAATATATTTTGCTTTGTTTCTGAATCATTTTAGGTTTCGTAATTATATTTAAATTGATATCTATCTTATTAATAATAGATTATTAATTTATTCTTTGATCATTATTAGAATATTTATTAATAAAAATATTTATATTGAATTTATATGATATATAAATATAATGATTTTTATAACTAAATATAGTAATCACTTTTGAAAAAAATTTAAAAATTATTATATTTTCAAATGTTATAACCTTTGAAAATATCATAAAATAAAAAAATAAATTTTTTGATATTTTTTTTAAATAACACCTATAAACCACTAAATGCATGCACAGTTAAATAATTAAACTTCTAAACCCCGTAATGCCAAAAATACATAAACCATTAAACCGCTATATACTACTTAATAATTAATAAATCTAATTTTTAATTCTATTTATTATAATTTTAAATATTCATTTTAATTATTTATTAGTTTATTTTTATAGAAATATTTATTACAAAATAAATTATGAGTGCGACAATCATAATTTAAAAAATATATATGCTAATAAAAGAAGTAAAAATTTAAAAATTAAAAATTGTTATCCATAAATATATTTTACTATAATTTTGAATCAATTTTGGTTTTGTAATTATTTTTTAATTAATATCAATCTTAATATCAATAGTTTATAAATTTAATTTTGATCATTATTATAATATATATCATTAAAATTTTTTATATTGAATTTATATGATATATAATTATTAATATTATTATAACTATGTATTGTATTCACATTTCAAAAAATTTTCAATATTATTATATTCTCAAAGGTTATAACCTATAAAAATGAGAAAAAATTATATACATTTTTTTTGATATTTTATTTTTTTAAATAAAACGTACTAAAAGCCTAAAAACATAAATCGCTAAAATCCTAAATTAAAAAACCTTTAAATACTTAAATCCCTTAAACTGGTATACAGTAATAATAAATCATAAATCTCATTCTAAATTTTATTCAGTATAATTTTAAATTTTTATTTTAAATATTTATCAGTTTATTTTTATAGAAATATCAATTACAAAATAAATTATTAGTAAGAAATATCTAATTTAAATTAAACTGATATCCCAAATATTAAATAATAAATCTCATTTTTTTTCATTATAATTTTAAATATTAATTTTAATTATTTATTTGTTTATTTTTATAAATATATTAATTACAGAATAAATTATGAGTTAGACAAATATAATTTATATAAATTATTTTTCATCAAAAAAATATACATAAACTTTTTAAAAGAAAAAAAATTCAAAACAAAAAATTATTATATAGTAATATATTTTGCTTTGCTTCTGAATCATTTTAGGTTTTGTAATTATATTTTTATTGATATCTATCTTATTAATAATAGATTATTAATTTACTTTTTGATCATTATTAGAATATTTATCAATAAAATTGTTTATATTGAATTTATATGATATATAACTATAATGATTATTATAACTAAAGATTATATTCACTTTAGAAAAAAATTTAAAATTTATTGTATTTTCAAAGGTTATAACCTTTGAAAATATTAAAAAATAACAAAAATAAATTTTTTGTTATTTTATTTTTTAAATAAACCATATAAACCACTAAATGCATATATAGGTAAATCAGTAAACTCCTAACTACATAAACCATTAAACCGCTATATACTACTTAATAATTAATAAATCTAATCTTTATTTTATTTATTATAATTTTAAATATTGATTTTAATTATTTATTAGTTTATTTTTATAAAATATTTATTACAAAATAAATTATGAGCGCGACAAATATAATTTAAATAATTTATTTTAAATCAAAAAAATATATACGCTTATAAAAGAAGTAAAAATTTAAAAATTAAAAATTATTATACAGTAATATATTATAGTTTAATCTTGAATCGATTTGGGTATTGTAAATATTTTTTAATTAATATCTATCTTATTATTAATAGTTTATTAATTTAATTTTTGATCATTATTATATTATCTATCAATTAAATTGTTTATATTGAATTTATATGATATATAATTATTAATATTAAAATAACTAAATATTGTATTCACATTTCAAAAAATTTTAAATATTATTATATTTTCAAAGGTTTTAACCTATGAAAATGAGAAAAAATTACAAATTTTTTTGTTATTTTATTGTTTAAATAAAACCTATAAACCACTAAATGCCTAAAAACATAAATTGCTAAACTCTTAAATGAGAAAACCTCTAAATACTTTAACCATTAAACAGGTGTACATTAATAAAAAATCATAAATCTCAATTTAATTTTTATTAAGTATAATTTTTAATTTTTATTTTAATTATTTATCAGTTTATTTTTATAGAAATATTAATTACAAAATAAATTATTACTGAGACAGATCTAATATAAATAATTTATTTTTCATCAAAAAAAAATATATATCCTTATAAAAAGAGGCTAAATTTTAAAAACAAAAATTTATTATTTAGTAATATATTTTATTTTGATTTTGAATCATTTTAGATTTTGTAATTATATTTTAATTTATATCATTCTTATTAATAATAGTTTATTAATTTTTTATTGATCATTATTATAATATGTATTAATAAAATTATTTATATTGAGTTTACATTATATATAATTATTAAGATTATTATAACTAAATATTATATTCACATTTTAAAAAAATTAAAAATTATTATATATTCAAAGTTTATAAACATCAAATATTAAAAAAAATCAAAAAATTAAATTTTTTATTTTTTCATTATTTAAATAAAAACTATAAATCACTAAAGGCCTAAACACTTAAATCACTAAACCCCAAAACACCTAAATACTTAAACCATTAAACTAGTATATACTAAATAATTAATAATTGTTTATTAATCTTTTGTATGATCATTATTATAATATATATCAATATAATTGTTTATATTGAATTTACATGATATATAATTATTAAGATTATCATAACTAAATATAGTATTCACATTTAAAAAAATTAAAAAATTGTTATAGTTTCAAAGGTTATATCCTTCAAAAATGAGAACAAATAACAAAAAAAAATTTTGTTATTTTATTTTTTTAAAAAAACCTATAAACTACTAAATGCCTAAACACTTAAATCACTAAATTCTTAAATCCCAAAACTCCTAAATATATAATCTTTTAAACCTATATATTTTATCTTATTAATAATAGTTTTATTTAATATCTATCTTATTAATATATTTTACTTTGATTTTGAATCATTTTAGGGTTTGCAAATAAATTTTATTTAATATCTATCTTATTAATTATAGATTATTAATTTATTTTATTATCGTCATCATAATATCTATAAAAAAATTATTTATATTGAATTTACATAATATATAATTATTTAGATTATTATAACAAAATAATATTTTCACATTTTAAAAAAATTTAAAAATTATATAGTTTTCAAAGGTTATAACATTTGAAAATAAAAAAAAATAAAATAATAAATTTTTTGTTATTAGATTTTTTAAATAAAATCTATAAACCACAAAATACCTAAATTCTTAATGACTAAACTCCTAAACCGCGAAGCTAATAAATACATAAGCCTTTAAATTAGTATACTCTAAATAATAAATAATAAATCTCATTTTTATTAGAATTCATTATAATTTTAAATATTCATTTTAATTATTTATCAGTTTATTTTTATTAAAATATTAAATACAAAATAAATTATTATTGTGGCGGATATTGTTTAAATAATTTATTTTTCATCAAAAAAATATAAGATAATAAAAAGATGCAAAATTTTTAAAACAAAATAATATTATTTAGTAATTTATTTTAATTTAATTTTGAATAATTTTAGATTTTGCAATTATATTTTAATTTATATCATTCTAATTAATAATAGTTTATTAATTTATTTATTGATCATTATTATAATATCTATTAATAAAATTATTTATATTGATTTTACATTATATATAATTATCAAGATTATTATAACTAAATATTATATTCACATTTTAAAAAAAAATTAAAAATTATTATATTTTCAAAGGTTATAACCTTCAAAAATTAGATAAAATCACCAAAGGCATAAACACTTAAAAGACTAAATCCCAAAACACCTAAATACTTAAATCATTAAACCTGTATATCCTGAATAATAAATAATAAATCTCAATTTTATTTGTATTCATTAAAATTTTAAATATTTATTTTAATTATTTATTAGTTTATTTTTATAGAATTATAAATTACAAAATAAATTATGAGGAAAACAAATATAATTTAAATAATTTAATTTTTAATAACAAAAATATAAACTTATAAAAAAAGCAAAATATTAAAAAAAATTATTATTTAGTAATATATACTTTGATTTTGAATAAATTTAGATTTTGCAAATATATTTTAAATAATATCTATCTTATTAATAATAGTTTATTAATTTATTTATTGATTATTATTATAATATCTAGCAATGTGATGATTTATAATAAATTTAATGACTTATATTTATTAAGATTATTATAACTAAATATTATATTTACATTTGAAAAAAATTTAGAAATTTTTATATTTTCAAAGGTTATAACATTCAAAAATTATCAAAATAAAAATAAAAATAAATTTTTTGTTATATCATTGTTTAAATAAAACTTATAGACCACTAAATGGCTAAACACTTAAATCTATAAACTCCTAAAAACAAAAGCCCCTAAATACTTAAAACTTTAAACTCGTAAACCTTAATTATAATTTAAATAAATTATTTTTCATCAAAAAAAAATATAAACTTATAAAAAGAAGCAAAAACTAAAAAACAAAAATTATTATTTGGTAATAAATTTTACTTTGATTTTGAATAATTTTAGGTTTTGCAATTATATTTTAATTTATATCTATCATATTAATAATAGCATATTAATTTATTTTTTGATAATTGATATCATATCTATCAATAAAATTGTTTATATTTAGTTTATATTATATATAATTATAATGATTCTTATTACTAAATATTGTATTCACATTTTTATAAAAATTTAAAATTATTATATTTTCAAATGTTATAACCTTTGAAAATATGAGAAAATATCAAAAATAATTTTTTTGTTATCTCATTATTTAAATAAATCCTATAAACTACTAAATGCCTAAACACTCAAGTCAATAACTTCGAAATCTCGAAAACCATAAATAGATAATCCTTTTAAACTGGTATACCCTAAATAATAAATAATAAATCTCAATATTATTTTTTTCATTTTAATTTTAAATATTAAAATTTAATTATTTATTTGTTTATTTTTATATAAATATTAATTACAAAATAAATTATGAGTTACACAAATATAATTTATATAAATTATTTTTCATCAAAAAAATATAGATAAACTTTTTAAAATAAAAAAAAAATTTCAAAACAAAAAATTATTATATAGTAATATATTTTGCTTTGCTTCTGAATCATTTTAGTTTTTATAATTATATTATAATTGATATCTATCTTATTAATAATAGATTATAAATTTATTTTTTGATTATTATTAGAATATGTATCAATAAAATAGTTTATATCGAATTTATATGATATATAAATATAATTATTATTATATTTAAATAATGAATACAATTTTGAAAAAAATTTAAAAATTATTATATTTTCAAAGGTTAACCTTAAAAAATGAGAAAAAATAATAAAAATAAAAATTTTGTTATTTCATTTTTTAAATAAATCCTATAGATCATTAAATGCTTACTTACTTAAATCAGTAAGCTCATAAATCCCAAAACTCCTAAATACATAAACCTTTTAACAGCTATAGACTACTTAATATTTAATAAATCTCATTTTTATTTCTATTTATTACAATTTTAAATAATCATTTTAATTATTTATAGTTTAATTTTTTAGAAAAATTAATTACAAAATAAATTTCGAGTGAGACAAATATTATTTAAATAATTTATTTTAATAAAAAAAATATAAGCTTATAAAAAGAAGGAAAATTTTAAAAATTAAATATTGTTATTTAGTAATATATTTTGATTTGATTTTGAATCATTTTGTGTTATGTAAATATATTTTAATTAATATTGATATTATTAATAATTGTTTATTAATTTAATATATGATCATTATTATAATATCTATCATTAAAATTGTTTATATTGAATTTATATGATATATAATTAGTAAGATTAATATAATTATACATAGTCATCACATTTCAAAAAATTTTAAATATTATTTTATTTTTAAATGTTATAACGTTTGAAAATCAGAAAAAATCTAAAAAAAAATTTATTTTTATTATATAAATAAAACCTATAAACCACTAAATACCTAAAAACATAAATTAATAAACTCCTAAACGACAAAACTCCTAAATAATCAAACCATTAAACCGGTATACCACATATAATAAATCATAAATCTCATTTTAATTTGTATTCATTTATAATTTTAAATATTCATTTTAATTATTTATTAGTTTATTTTTTATAGAAATATTAATTACAAAATAAATAATGAGCGAGACAACAATAATTTTAATAATTTATTTTTAATCAAAAAAAATATAAGCTTATAAAAAGAAGTAAAAATTTAAAAACAAAAAATTATTATCTAGTAATATATTTTACTTTGATTTTGAATCATTCTATATAGGTTTTGTAATTATATTTTAATTTCTATCAATCTTATTAAGAATAGTTTATTAATTTATTATTTCATCATTTATATCATATCTAACAATAAATTACTTATATTGAATTTAAATGTCTTATAATTATTAAGATTATTATAAATAAATATTATATTTAGCATTTGAAAAAAAATTTAAAAATTATTATATTTTCAAAGGTTATAACTTTCAAAAATGATAAAAAATCACAAAATAATATTTTAGTATTTTTTTTATTTAAATAAAACTTATAAACCACTAAATGGCTAAACATTTAAATCTCCAGACTCCTAAACGCCAAAACGCCCTAAATACTTAAACCATTAAACGATATAAACTTTAATATTAAATAATAAATCTCATTTTTATTTGTATTTATTATAATTTTAAATATTTATTTTAATTATTTTTTAGTTTATTTTTATAGAAATATTAATTACAAAATAAATTAATGAGCGAGACAACTATAATTTTAATATTTTTTAATCAAAAAAATATAAGCTTATAAAGAAAGAAGTAAAAATTAAAAACAAAAAATTATTATTATGTAATATATTTTACTTTGATCTTGAATCATATATATAGGTTTAGAAATTATATTTTAATTGCTATCAATCTTATTAAGAATAGTTTATAATTTATTATTTGATCAATTTTATAATATCTAACAATAAAATTACTTATATTGAATTTAAATGTTTCTTATAATTATTAAGATTATTATAACTAATATTATATTTACATTTGAAAAAAATTAATAATTATTATATTTTCAAGGTTAACTTTCAAAAATGATAAAAATCACAAAATAAATTTTTTATTCTTTTATTTATTTAAATAAACCTTATAAACATCTAATGCTAAACATTTAATCTCTAGACTCCTAAAGCCCAAACCCCCTAAATACTTAAACCATTAAACCTATATAACCTTAATAATAAATACTAATCTCATTTTATTTGTATTCATTATAATTAAATATTCATTTAATTATATTTTAGTTTTATTATTAGAAATAATAATTACAAAATAAATAATGAGTGAGACTATATAATTTAAATCAACTTCATGTTTTATGAAAAAAAAAAAATATAAGCTTATAAAAAGAAACAAAATTTCAATAATTTACAATTTTATTTAGTAATATATTTACTTTGATTTTCAATAATTTTTGTGTTCTACAAAGATATTTTAAGCAATATCTGACTTATTAATAATCGTTTATCTAATTTATTTTTTGATCATCAAAATAATTTTATTATACTAAATTTTTTATATTGAATTCTACATCAAATATAATTATTAAGATTATCTATAACTACGTATGTATTCATATTTTAGAAAGTATTAAAAATTATATATTTTCAAAGGTTATAACCTTTGAAAAATCACGAAAATTCATAAAAATTAATTTTTTGTTATTTAATAGATTAATAAAACTATAAACTTCAATAAATACAACCTCTAAAATATGTAAACATATAAATCAATAAACTCATTAACCGCAAAACCACAATAAAACTTAAACCATTAAAATAAGTTACCCTAAATAATAAATAATAAATCTCATTTTATTAGTATTGATTTTAATTTTTATATACATTTTAATTAATTATTAATTTATTTTTATAGAAATATAAATTAAAAAATAAATTAATAGTGAACAAATATAATTTAAATATTTATTTTTCATAAAAAAAAATATAAGCTTATAAAAGGGTACAAATTTAAAAATTAAAAATTAATATTTAGTAAAATATTTCACTTTGATTTTGAATCTTTTATGTTTTGTAAATATATTTTAAACATATTTTATCTTATTATATTATTTATTAATCTTTTGTATGATCATTATTATAATATATATCAATATAATTGTTTATATTGAATTTACATGATATATAATTAATAAGATTATCATAACTAAATATAGTATTCACATTTAAAAAAAATTTAAAAATTGTTATAGTTTCAAAGGTTATTTCCTTCAAAATGAGAACAATAACAAAAAAAATTTTTGTTATTTTATTTTTTTAAAAACCTATAAACATAACTAATGCGTAAACACTTAAATCACTAAAATTCTTAAATCCAAAACTCCTAAATATATAATCTTTTAAAACCTGTATATTTTCATCTTATTAATAATAGTTTTATTAATATCTATCTTATTAATATATTTTTACTTTGATTTTGAATCATTTTTAGGATTTACAAATAAATTTTATTTAATATCTATCTTATTAATTATAATTATTAATTTATTTTAGAATCGTTATCATAATATCTATAAAAAATTATTTATATTGAATTTTACATAATATATTATTATTTAGATTATTATAAAAAAAATTTTTCACATTTTAAAAAAATTTAAAATTATATAGTTTTTCAAAGGTTATAACTTTTGAAAATAAAAAAAAATAAAAAATAAATTTTTTGTTATTAATTTTTAAAATAAAATCTATAAACCCAAAATACCTATATTCTTAATGCTAATAAACTCCTAAACTCCGAAGCCAATAAATACATAAGCCTTTAATTAGTCTACTCTAAATAATAATTAATAATCTCATTTTTATTAGAATTCATTATAATTTTAATATTCGTTTTAATTATTTATCATTTATTTTTTATTAAATATTAATTACAAAATAAATTATTATTTAAGACGGATATAATTAAATAATTTATTTTTCATCAAAAAATATAAGATAATAAAAGATGCACAATTTTTAAAACAAAATAATATTATTTAGTATTTATTTAATTTAATTTTGAATAATTTTAGATTTTCCACTTATATTTTAATTTTTATCATTCTACTTAATTAATAGTTTTATTATTTATTTATTGATCATTATTATAATATCTATTAATAAAATTATTTATATTGATTTTACATTATATATAATTATCAAGAGTATTATAAACACCAAAATGTGCAAACATATAAATCAAGACACTCCTTAACCCCAAACTACAAAAAACTTATAACCATTAAATAGTATACCCTAAATAATAAATCATATATCTCTTTTTTATTAGTATTCATTATAATTTTAATATTCATTTTAATTATTTATGAATTTATTTTTTTAGAAATATTTATTAATTCAAAATAAAGTATTAGTTAGAGATAATATTTAAATAATTTATTTTTATCAAAAAATATATATGCTTATAAATGAGGCAAAATTTTTAAAATAAAAAATTATTATTTAGTTATATATCTTATTTTGATTTTGAATCATTTTAGATTCTACAATTATATTTTAATTTATATCATTCTTATTAATACTAGTTTATTAATTTATTTATTGATCATTATTATAATATCTATTAATAAAATTATTTATTTTTAGTTTCTATATTATATAATTTTTTAAATTTTATAACTAAATATTATATTCACATTTAAAAAAATTAAAAATTATATATTTTAAAAGGTTACAACCTTTCAAAAATTTAAAAACTTCTGAAAATTAAAATTTTTTGTTTTTTAATTCTTTAAATAATAACTATAAACACTAAAGGTCTAAACACTTAATCACTAAACTCCTTAACCCAAAAACACCTAAATACTTAAACCATTCAACCGGTAATCTGAATAATAAATAATAAATTTCAATTTTATTTGTATTCATTATAATTTTTAAATAATTATTTTAATTATTTATTAGTTTTTTATTATTAATTATAAATTACAAAAATAAATTTATGAGTAAGACAAATTTTTAAATAATTTATTTATAATCACAAAATATAAAGTTATAAAAAAAGCCAAACATAAAAAAAATTATTATTAAGTAATATATTTACTTTGATTTTGAATAAATTTAGATTTTGCAAATATATTTAAATAATATCTATCTTATTAATAATAGTTTTTTAAATTTTTTTTGATCATTATTATAATATCTAGCAATGTAATTATTTATATTGAATTTAAATGACTTATAATTATTAAGATTATTATAACTAATATTATATTTACGTTTGAAAAAATTTAAAAATTATTATATTATCAAAGGTTATAACCTTCAAAAATTAAAAAAATAATAAAAATAAATTTTTTTGTTATATCATTGTTTAAATAAAACTTATAAACCACAAAATACCTAAACACTTAAACCCTCTAACTCCTAACCACAAAAGTCCCTAAATACTTAAACCGGTAAACTCGTAAACCTTAAATAATTTAATAATTTATTAAAATAATAATTAGAACATAAATTGAGTGATACAATATTATGTTAATAATTATTTTTCATCAAAAAAAATATAAGCTTATAAATAGAAGCAAAAAACTAAAAAAATTATTATTTAGTAATAAATTTTTACTTGGATTTTGAATATTTTTTGGTTTTGCTATTATATTTAATTTATATCGATCATATTAATAATAGCATATTTATTTATTTTTTGATAATTGATATCATATCTATCAATAAAATTGTATATATGTAGTTTATATTATATATAATTATAATGATATTATTACTAAATATGTATTCACTTGTTTAAAAAATTTTAAAATTATATATTTCAAAGGTTAAACTTTGAAAATGTGAAAAAACTATCAGAAAAATAATTATGTTGCTATTTCATTGTTTAAATAACCCTATAAACCACTAAATGCCTAAAAACATAAATCGCTAAACTCATAACCAAAAAAACCTCTAAATACTTATAATATTAACTAGTATACATTAATAATAATTCATCAATCGCATTTTAATTTTTATTCAGTATAATTTTTAATTTTATTTTAATTATTTATCTGTTTATTTTTATAGAAATATTAATTACATAATAAATTATTTGTGAGACAATCTAATTTAAATTAGACTGGTATACCCAAGTAATAAAGATTAAATCTCATATTATTTTTTTCATTAGAATTGTAATATCATTTTAATTATTTATTGTTTATTTTTATATAAATATTAATTAAAAAAATAAATTATGAGTTAGACAAATATAATTTATATAAATTAATTGTGATTGAAAAAATATGGATTAACTTTTTAAATGAAAAAAAATTTCAAAACAACAAATTATTATATAGTAATATATTTTTGATTTCTTCTAAATCATTTAAGTTTTTTTATTATATTTTAATTGATATCTATATTATTTATATAGATTATTAATATATATTTTGAATCATTTTTAGAAATTTATCAATAATATTGTTTATATCAATTTATATGAATATATAATATAATGATTATTATAACTAAATATTGAATTCACATTTGAAAAAAATTTAAAAATTATTATATTTTTCAAATGTTATAACCTTTGAAAATATCAAAAATAATAAAAAAAATATTTTGTTATTTTAATTTTTAATAAAACCTATAAACCACTAAATGCATACACAGTAAATCAGTAACTCTTAAGCCCATAATGCCTAATACACAACCATTAACTGCTAAATACTACTTAATATTAAGAAATCTAATTTTTATTTCAATTTATTATTATTTTCTAAATATTTATTTTAATTATTTATAAGTTTTTATATAGAAATATTTTATTACAAAATAAATTATGAGTGCGACAAATATTATTTAAATAATTTTTATTTAATCAAAAAAATATATAGCTTATAAAAGAAGTAGAAATTTCAAAATTAAAAATTATTATCCAGTAATATATTCTACTTTAATTTTGAATCAATTTGGGTTTTGTAAATATTTTTCAATTAATATCGATCTTTTTATTAATAATTTATTAATTTAATTTTTGATCATTATTATAATATCTATGAATTAAATTGTTTATATTAGATTTTATATGTTATATAAATATTAAAATTATTATACTAAATATTATATTCACATTTCAAAAAGTTTAAATATTATTATTTTTCAAAGCTTATAACCTATGAAAATGAAAAAAATTACAAATTTTTTTGGTAATTTTATTGTTTAAAATAAAACCTATAAACCACTAAATACCTAAAAACATAAATTACTAAACTCCTAAACGATAAAATCTTAAATACTTAAACTATTAAACAGGTGTACTTTAATTAAAAAATCATATATCTCATTTAATTTTTATTAAGTATAATTTTAAATTTTATTTTAATTATTTAACAGTTTATTTTTATAGAAAGATTAATTACAAAATAAATTATTAGTGAGACATATCAAATTTAAATATTTATTTTTCATTAAAAAAATATATATATAAAAGAGACAAATTTTAAAAACAATAATTTATTATTTAGTAATATATTTTATTTTTATTTTGAATCATTTTAGATTTGCAATTATATTTTAATTTATATCATTCTTATTAATAATAGTTTATTAATTTTTTATTGATCATTATTATAATATCTATTAATAAAATTATTTATATTGAGGTTACATTTATATAATTATTAGATTATTATTACTGAATATTATATTCACATTTAAAAAAAATTAAAAATTATTATAATTTCAAAGGTAATAACCTTCAAAAATTAAAAAAATCAAAAAATTAAAATTTTTATTTTTTTCATTCATTAATAAAAACTATAACACTAAAGCCAAAACACTTAATCACTAAACCCAAAACACCTAAATACATAAACTATTAAACTAGTATATCAAGAATAAAAAATAAAAATTCTCTATTTTATTTTATTCATTATAATTTTAAATATTCATTTTATTTATTTATTTGTTTATTTTTATAGAATTATAAATTATAATTAATTATGAGGAAGACAAATATAATTTAAATAATTTACTTTTAATACAAAAAATAAACTTATAAAAAGAAAAAAACATCAAAGAAAGTATTATTTTTTAATATATTTTACTTTGATTTTGAATAAATTTACATTTTTGCAAATATATTTAAAATAATATCTATCTTATTAATAATAGTTTTTAATTTATTTATTGATCATTAAATATAATATTTTTAATATAATTGTTTTTATTGAATTTACATGATATATAATTTTTAAGATTATCATAACTAAACATAGTATTCAC